>JAVJIF010009954.1:0-158054 GCA_038442645.1 Agave tequilana | reverse complement strand
GAAATTTTGAACTTTGAAATTTTTGAAGATAATTTTGTAGGTATATGAAGTTAAGTATCATGTTGTAGAATATAGTTATACATGGTGTAAACAAGGTATAGAATTTGTAAGGATTTTGAATCATGTATAAGAATCAAGGCATGAACTTAAAAACAATACCAAAACTAAAAACTGTATTTTAAAAATGTGTGTGTGTATCCTAGAGCAATTTTTCAAAACTCAAACTTAACAAACTATTTCTTACATTGGTTCTAAAGAACTACAAGTTCTTCAAGTGGGCTTCTCCATATGATCTTGCAAGCTTGATACTTGAGCCCGAATTGAGGTGACTTGAGTCAAAAACTCCTTCCTTTAAGGAAGAAAACTTCTAGTTTCATTAGAACCCTGAAACACACTCAAACAACAAACATGATTAGTACAAATAACTATATATATTTTGTGATCATCAAAACACACTAAAACGGGTGATTGTAACCTTGGGCCAACATCTCCCCCTTTTTGATGATGACAAAACATACAAGTTATTTAAAACAAATGGGAAAGGAGCTTGGAAGCTCCCCTCAAATTATGCTATGTATAAAAGAATGACTATACATAAAGCATAAAAACATAAAACCTACACAAGTAGAAACACAAGTAAAAACTAAAGAGGCAAAGCACCAAAACAAACTAGCTTTTTCTCTCCCTTTTTGTCATACATCCAAAAGGGGTAAACAAGATAAAACGTTTTTCCTTCAAGAATCCATAATACAAACATTCAACTCATCACAAATAAAGAAAATCTAGCATTGTCTAGAGGTTTTGTAAAAATATCGGCAAGTTGAAAATCGGTAGAAACATAATCAATATCAATATCGCCTTTCTCATAATGATCCCTAAGAAAGTGATATCTAATGTCAATGTGCTTAGTTTTACTATGTTGATTTGCATTCTTGGTCATATGAATAGTATTAGTATTATCACAAATTTTTAATATGATCAAAATGCAAATCATAGTCAAGGAGAGTATGTTTTCATCCAAAGAACTTGTGCACAACAAGCTCCGGCTCAACGGCTGCAATACTCCGCCTCGGCGGTTGATAAGGCTACCGAATTTTGCTTTTTGGAAGACCAAGATACAAGACAATTACCAAGGAATTGACATGTTCCACTTGTACTCTTCCTATCTACCCTACAACCCGCATAGTCGGCATCCGAAAAACTCGTCATTGAGAATTGCCCGGTTTTCGGATACTACAAACCCATTTCAATAGTGCCCTTAAGGTATCTAATTATGCGTTTAACCGCAATTATGTGAGACTCTTTAGGACAAGATTGAAAACGTGCACAAAGACAAACGAAAAACATAATATTCGGCCTACTAGCCGTCAAATATAACAAACTACCAATCATGCTACGATAAAGCTTAATGTCTACACTTTTACCTTGTTCATCCTTGTCAAGCTTTGTGGTTGTTGCCATGGGAGTTTTGCTCACTTAGCTCCTTCAAGCCCGAACCTCTTGATAAGTTCTTTTGTGTACTTGGCTTGATTGATGAAGATCCCATCCTTTCTTTGCTTGATTTGGAGACCAAGGAAATAGTTGAGCTCACCCATCATAGACATTTTGAATTCATCCTTCATGCATGATTCAAAAACTTGGCAAAGAGATTCATTAGTAGAACCAAAAATGATATCATCCACATAAATTTGCACAATAAGAATATCATTTTCAACATGTTTTGTAAATAAAGTAGTATCTATTTTACCTTTCTTAAAACCATTTGAAATTAGAAATGAAGAAAGTCTTTCATACCAAACCCTAGGGGCTTGTTTAAACCATAAAGAGCTTTGTCAAGTTTAAAAACAAATCCGGATGTGTAGGATCAACAAACCCGGGGGGTTGTTCAACATACACCTCCTCCTCAATAAAACCATTTAGAAAAGCACTTTTAACATCCATTTGAAACAACTTAAATCTTTATATGATGCAAATGCTAGTGTCATCCGTATGGCTTCAAGCCGTGCTACGGGTGCAAAGGTTTCTTCAAAATCGATTCCTTCGATTTGAGTGTAACCTTGGGCAACTAACCTAGTTTTATTTCCTAACAACGTTACCTGATTCATCTAACTTGTTCTTAAAGATCCACTTAGTACCAATGTTGGTCTATCGTGGGGCCTAAGAACAAGGTGCCAAACTTAGTTGCGCTCAAATTGATTGAGTTCCTCTTGCATGGCTAGCAACCAATATGAATCGGCCTCGGCTTCGAGGACGTTCTTGGTTCAACATGAGAATAAAAGCATAGTGCCCACAAAAGTCATGAAGTTTAGAGCGAGTGGTTACCCCTTTTGATACTTCACCTATGACGAGGTCCTTGGGATGATGGGGATTGTATCTCCAATCCTTTGAAAGTTGTTGAGTAGGCTCCACTTCATTTGTTTGATATTCATTTCCTTGAGCCTCTTCTACTTTAGCTTCACTTCCTTCATCATCCTTTGGCTTGTCTCCCATAGTAGGTGTATCCTCCAAGGTAACTTTCTCCAAGCCTTCATCCAATGCATCTATTTCTACAACATTCTTAACAAACAAATTAGATTCTTCAAACTTAACATGTATAGATTCCTCATAGTCAAAGATGATCTATTGAAGATTCTATAAGCCTTACTAGTATTAGAATAACCTACAAAAATTGCCTCATAAGATTTAGCATCAAATTTTCCTAAATTATCTTTTGTATTTAAAACAAAAACATTTGCATCCAAAAACTTTAAAATATGAAACATTTGGTTTTCTAGAAAAGTACATTTCAAAAGAAGTTTTTGAAGTATTTTACATAAGAAAACACGATTTGATATATAGCATAATGTATTAACGGCCTCGGCCCACAAATAATGTGGTAGACCATATTCACTAAGCATTGTCCTAGCCATCTCTTGTAATGTTCTATTTTTCCGTTCAACTACTCCATTTGTTGTGGAGTTCTAGGACAAGATAGTTCATGCTTAATTCCTTGTTCTTCACAAAAAGTGGTAAAGGGCAGGTTAATGAACTCACCTCCTCTATCACTTTTTATTCTTAAAATTGAAGTATCTTTTTCCTTTTCAACTCTTTTCTTAAAGGCTTGAAAATGTAAAAAGGCTTGATTTTAATGTTCCAAAAAGAAAACCCAAATAAAACGTGAAAAGTCATCAACCAAAACAAATGCAAAACGATTCCCACTTAGACTTTTGGTTTGAGTAGGACCAAATAAATCCATATGGATTAACTCCAAGGGACGTGATGTCATGATATTCTTAATTGACTTGAAAGAAGACTTGGTTTGTTTCCCAAGTTGACATGCGTCACAAACCCGGTCCTTTTCAAAATTCAAGCAAGGAATACCTTCACCATTTCCTTTGTGTTCAACCTAGATATATGGTCAAAAGAAATGTGGCCTAATCTTCTATGCCACAACCAAGAGTCATCATCGAGGGCTTTTAAACAAGTAATATTACAAGACATATTAGACATATCAATCATATGACATTATTTTCACGAAAACCGGAAAACACACAAATATTGGAATTCTATCAATTACTTTACAAACTACATTATCAAAAACTACATCAAAACTTTATCACAAAGTTGACTAACACTCAAGAGATTATACTTTAGGCCATCAACTAAAACTACATTTTCTATTAAAGGGGATGTACCAAGTTTAACATTACCAATACCGATGATTTTACCCTTGGCATCATCTCCGAAGGTGACGGTGCCACCTTCATGGTATCTTGATAGGGTTGCAAAGTTGTTGATATCCCAAGTCATGTGCCTTGAGCAACCACTATCAAGATACCACAATCCTCTACGTCGTTGGGCCTTAGATGGTACCTACATCATTTAACAAATTCATTGATTTTGGTACCCAAATTTTCTTGGGTCCTTGAAAGTTAGTGTTTCGAACCCAAACATTATGACGAGATGCATATAGTCTATCATAGCAAAAATTTGCTAAGTGTCCTTTACGGCCACAATAAGAACATGAATACAATTTACCATACATGAATGCATGATGTGTGTGTGAAGTGTGAGCATGTTTTGGAGGTTTAGCATGATGTAGAGGTTGTGAAGTATGAGCATGAGTGTGAGCATGAGGTTGTTTCTTAGGGGCTTGTTTCTTAGGAAACATAGCCTCAAGTCTATTTTTATCAAATTCACACTTTTTTAAAACTACTCCTAAAGAATCAATTTCTCTTTTAGCATGGTAATTTCAATTTTATCAACTTGTGGAAACTTACCTTTACAAGAAATTTATAGTTGTCAAAATCTTTTTGGGTGGAAACAAGAGTGAAAGTAATTCATCTTTTTCTTTAACAAGAGTAAAAACTTGATGATTTAGAGACTCATTTTCCTTTTTCATTTTAAATACTTTTTCTTAGAAAGTCATAGTTGTGTGAGAGTTCTACAAATGCTTCTCCTAATTCATCCATGGAAAGCTCACAATCAAAAGAAGTGTTGGGGGTTACCTTGCTTGTGCCTTCATTAGCCATGAAGCACATGTTGGCGGTGTCAACTTCCTCCTCGGATTCGCTCTCGGAATCCCATGTAGCCTTCAACGCTTTCTTCTTGTAAGTCTTTGAGGTGGAGGGCTTCACTTTATCCGGGCACTCCGCAACAATGTGACCCGGTCTTTGGCAATTGAAACAAATAATTTTCCTATCTTCTTTGCCTCCTTGCCATCTCCTTCTTCCTTGAAACTTAGCCTTGTACATCCTCCGGACGTTCTTCACTAGAAGTGAGAGCTCTTCGTCATCTTCTTCTTCATCGTCTTCGTCGGAGTGTGTGGATTGACTCTTGAAGGCAATTGTTTTCTTCTTGGAAGGAGCCATGTCCTCCCTAGCTTTCTCTCCATCTCATGGGTTTTGAGGTTCCAATGAGACCAATTAGCTCCATCTCCTCCTTGTCATTGAGTTCCTTCAAGGTAGTTGCTTTTACTTCCCATGAAGGAGGAAGAGCCCGGATGATCTTTCTTACTCTTTGGTCGTTGTCGATAGCATCACCTAGTGAAGAAAGTCCATTTGTGATCTTTGTAAATCTTGTAACCATATCATCTATGGTTTCATTCTCTTGCATGCAAAAGTTCTCATATTGGGAACCGAAGAAGGTCTATTTAGCCCTCTTCACTTGTGAAGTCCCCTCATGTGTAACTAGCAAATGTGTCCAAATTTCATACGCGGACTTGCAATGAATAACTCTAGCTATATCATCATCATTAAGGGCTTGAAGGAGTGCATAATGAGCCCTAGCATTGGCATCAAATTCCTTAGTCTCAATTCGGACCAAGTGGATTCATCACCGGGGGGTCCACTAAAGGGTTTGGTCTCGGCCTTTGCAACTCGACTTCCTAGAGATTGCAAGAAAACGGTCATCTTAACCTTCCATATGGGAAAGTTAAGTCCATCAAACTTAGGAGGGGTCTTAATTCCATCGGCCATTTTTACTAAGTGGAAATGAATGAAATGATTAGCAAAAATAGGATCTCTCTAAGGTTGTTAAGCCAAGAGCCTGGAGACCTGGGCTCTGATACCAATTGAAAAACACCTAGAGGGGGGGTGAATAGGTGTAAATGCTAATCTAACAATCTTTTTAAACAATTATGAATGAATGATGCAACGATCACTCAAAACAAGACTAAGAGCCGAATACCCAGTGAAGGGTTCTGAATTCCTTCCTCGTGATTCCTCTAAATAAGAGTTGGAGGTGCGTATTGCAATCTTGTTGTATGAGTTATGATCGACAATATATCAAGAATGAATAATATGCAATAATGATGTGCACACAAGATATATCACAAGTAATGAAAGCAATATCACAAACTAGAAACAATGAGTAAAGGATAGCAATTGAAAGTAAAGCGAAATAGAGAGCAAGAGCAAAAGAACAATCGCAAACACAAGTATTTGTTTCGAGGTTCAAGCCACCGCTCTACTCCCCGCCTTCACCTCCGTGAAGGGTTTCCACTATCCACCCGAGGACTTTACAAAGGTCTACCGAAGACCGGAGTACCGAACTCCACCACTTACAAGCCTCTACCAAAGAGGTATCTCCACAAGAGGAACAAGAAGAACAAGTAACCAAGTGATCACAATAATGATCACAAACTCTTTACAACACTTCTCTTTTACAACTCCTTATAGAATGAGGATTGGAATATTTGGCTCTAAGAAGTGTAGTGAGAAAAACTCAGTTGTAGAATGATCTTTGCTAGAAAACACAACTGAAAACAAGCTCAAGAATGAATGGGAAAAATGGAGAGCTTAAAACTTTTCTTCTCTTTTTAAAACTTTGAAAACTTAAGGATTTTTCTTGGTGTCTTTGCAAGAGACCTATCTCCTCTATTTATATGGAGAGGAAGGGATTAAAAAACTCATTTAAATTAAGCTTATTTGATCAGAAAATAATCCCTAAAGTTCAGAGAAAATCTGCCACAAAACAGACCAAAAACAGATTTTCAGAAAATCACCAAAGAGGAAAGAGCCGTTGGGCAGCAGCAGGCTTGGCGGCCGACCGGTCTGGTCGGCCGTCCTCCTTGCTGGCATATAGCCGTTGGGCTCGGGTCAACCGTCCGGTCGACCAGCCTCAAGAAGGAAACAAAGATATTAACTGTCGGTGGCCGGACGGCCGACCGAAATTAACAGAGAGTTGGGGTTTACAGAGTCGGGCGACCGGTCGGCCGACCGACGGACGTGCACAAGCGTGCACGTCCTGGACACATGATCGGTCGACCGGTCCGGTCGGCCGGTTTAGCCTGAAACAGAAAAACAGGGAAGAAATTTTGAACTTTGAAAATTTTTGAAGATAGTTTGTAGGTATATGAAGTTAAGTATCATGTTGTAGAATATAGTTATACATGGTGTAAACAAGGTATAGAATTTGTAAGGATTTTGGAATCATGTATAAGAATCAAGGCATGAACTAAAAACAAATACCAAAACTAAAAACTGTATTTGAAAATGTGTGTGTGTATCCTAGAGCCAATTTTCCAAAACTCAAAATTTAACAAACTATTTCTTACAATGGTTCTAAAGGACTACAGTTCTTCAAGTGGGCTTCTCCATATAATCTTGCAAGCTTGATACTTGAGCCCGAATTGAGGTGACTTGAGTCAAAAATCCTTCCTTTAAGGAAGAAAACTTCTAGTTTCATTAGAACCCTGAAACACACTCAAACAACAAACATGATTAGTACAAAAACTATATATATTTTGTGATCATCAAAACACACTAAAACGGGTGATTGTAACCTTGGGCCAACACCATCTCCCCCACATCCCCTCTCCACTCTACCACATTCTTCAACCTCCACCAACCACCATCACCTCCAATTTCATCAAAACCCACCATCATCACCTCCTTCCTCCTCCAAAATTCACCATCATCTTCATCAAATTCACCACTTCAACCACCCAACCATCACCTCCTCCTCATCCTCCAACTCCCCACCACCTCCAACAATCACTACACCACCCATAACCACCACCACCACCAACTACCACCACCACCTCCACCAACACAAACAACAACACACCAACAACAAACACACTCCCCTCCCCTCCCCTAGGGGCGCGCGCGACCCTCCCTGGCGGCACCGCCGTCGCCGCCAGGCCGCTGGCGCCGGCGGTGGACGGCCACCCCCCCCCCTCCATTTCTTTTTTCTTTCTTCTTCTTTTCTTTCTTTTTCTTTCCTTTCTTTTCTCCTTCTCTTCCCTAAATAAACCACATTTCCTCACTCCCTGAAATACCCTCCGCCTCATTTCCAAATTACTTCCCTATATTTACAACCATACCCCTCCCTTTTTAATTCCTAAATCATTTTCAAAAAAACACCCTATTTTCTCTCTCTCCTTCCTATAACTTTCTCTCTCCTCTCTCATTCCCTATCTAATATTTATATATATTTATATTTATATATTTTAATATATAGTATGGGCTAGTGGCTTGCTCGCACGGTTGCGGATTCTCGGATTTTATAACCGGTATTTCATTCCGGTTTCAGGCGAGTACATTTCTTTGACATTTATTGCTTTATTATCATCGTTTTATATTTAATAATTATTATCTTACTTTTAATATATGATGTCTCTTTATGCAAGTTAGTATATGTTATATAAATGATTATCATGCTTTATAAATAGCTTCCAGCCGTTATTATACCTTGTCGAACCAGTATTATACCGGGTATGCCTAAATCTGCTCCCGCTTCACTCGGCTTCGCATGGCTAATAAATAGGTAATTTATTATTATTAGAAATAATGTTGTGAAGTGTTCGAAATGTTTATGCCGTTCTCCTGTACCATGTTACGTGACCGGTTAATGCCTAGTATTTGATGTTGCGACTCTCACTGATATATTAGTTACCTGACCCTGACATGTATAGACCGGTACTTGCCATGTTATACTTATTACTTGATATCTGATACCGGTACTTATCATGCTATGTTTATTACTTGATATCTGATACCGGTACTTGTCATGCTATACTTATTACTTGATATCTTACACCAGTACTTGCCATGGTATATTTATTATTTGATATCTGATACCGGTACTTGACATGCTATGCTTATTGCTTGATACCTGAACCGATACTTGTCATGCTATACTTATTACTTGATATCTGACACGGTACTTGCCACGCTATACTTATCGCCTCCTACCTGACACCTGATATAATAACACTTGACACTTGACATGCTATCACCCGGTACTGGTACACTTGACCTGATATTGTGGCACCTGTATTATATTACATATTCATGACTATTACTTTTACGGGGACTTGGCATGATTATTATACTGTTACTAGATGTTTGGTATTCCTGAACTCCTGAACTCATGTACTCCTGAACTCCTGTACTCCTGAACCCCTGAAAAAGGGTGACTCCTGATATTATACTCCTGATATTATACTTCTGTTAATTCCCGTAGTTGGATAATCATGGTTATACTGTATACACTTGTGGATATTATCTTTGGCAATTCATATATGTATAATAAAAATACTCAACTTACATTGGGGTGGGGGAAACTGATGGAAACCGGTATGATGTCATATTTATAATGGTGATATTTCTGAAGTGTCGTGTGGGGCGCGTAATGATAAGTCCTCGGAAGCAGTAGCCTGAATCTGAAGTGTCGTGTGGGGCGCGTAATGATAAGTCCCCGGAAGCAGTAGCCTATACTTCTGAGCTTGTCCCGGGCAGAGACGGGACCCACTATAAATATGAGCCATCAGATATCAGTTTTCAAATAATAACTTGTCTTATTCATAAGTGGATGTATGTGCGCCGGTAGCACATACAAAGCATATGAATCGGATGAGTAACATAAAACAACCAAATAGTAATAAGGTTATAACGTGTGATATTTGGTCTCTCCTTTGTTCGGGTCCTAATACTCACATATCAGACCTGGGTAAGTTCTACAGAGTGCGAACTCTAGTATGGACTATCGGTGATGTGAGGCGCTGGTAGGGAGGCGATTGAAATATTAAACGGTACTGATTATTAGCATTGGATAACTTAAAATACAACACACATTAATATTCCAGTTATAGTATTATGCCCTAAGTTGACACCTTACTTTATGACACATGATGATTACTCCAGATGCACTATAGTTCTGTTATTCTTAGGGCAACTCAAGTTGTATAAACTCAGACGATGGCGACATGAGATATGTGGTATATAGATGAGGGTTTCCTTATTTGAATTATCCCCTTGACGTATCAGTTCCGTGAATCCATAAATCTGAGCTTGTACAACTAGTTTTTTCATACTTGTATTTATCGCATGTTTAACTTATTTACCGCATGTACCTATGCTCTTTATACTGCCTTCTATGCATGTTTTCAGTTTCAGATTCATCGATATACATGATTTACTGTCATTCTTTTAAATTACCTTATGTTATTTGTTATTACTTGTACTGCATACTTGGACCACATCACTTGATCATGCACACGTGTACCTGTTCTGCACGCCATTTGGCTTTATATATGTACTCGCAGGGTTGCGTCTGACAACCCTACATTCTCATGTTCAGATCCTAGAGACCGGACCTTGGTGGCCTTGCTGTAGCAGATCAAAGTGCGCAGTGGATTCTTCCGTGACGATCGGAGTGCAGCAGAAGCTTGGATGTCAACGTAACTTTTCCTTCCAGTTCCTCTACTGTTTAGCTTACAAGGTCCTTCTTGCTGTATTGTGAGCACCTTTCAGCTTCTGTATATCTCACCATGTATTGTACTTTTGTATTTCTGGTGATGTAATATTTCTGTAATATTGTATCACTCTCTATGGTAACCATGTACTTGTGTTATTTCTGTTGTAATGTATATTACCACTGTGCTTCCGCACTCTGATTCTTGCCTGTACTGATGCTTAGCGTATATACGTGAGGGTATTTCTGACCTGTGTATATACGTCGCAGTGACGTCTCCGTACCCGCGGGATCGGGGCGTCACATGTTGGTATCAGAGCCTAGGCTCTCACACCTTCAGTACAACAAGTTGGCAAATTAATGATATTTTAATTTGCAGCTGGAGGCACGAATCTTGAATATACATTCCAATCGCAAATGCGGTGTTATCTATTCCTTACTTGCAATCTTTTCTTGGATCCTGAGACCATTCTATCATTTCAGCTTCTTTCTGTCATTCCTTCGATCAACTCAGATATTTTGTGTCCTGAGTTGGTAATCTTTCTTACCCTTCACCCGTTATCATAATATCATCGTTGACTCTAATCTCTTCCGTGTCCATCTCCCTCCTTATAGAAATATCGGAGACAAAATTTTTATTTAGTGGGTAGATTGTAACACCCCGTTTTAAGGATACGTACCCAGATAAGTGTCCTAATTTTTTTTGACCATATTGTTTCAATTTTCTTCTAGTATTTGTTTTTAAGTTGTGATTTCTTATGTTATTTGGTATCGGATCTGGATCTCTCTCTTAGAGTCAGCCCTGACCTGGATCGGGAGCCCGATACCGACATACTACCCGATTTGACCTTCTCACTAGTCCGATTTGACCGATTTCAGTTTTAGAAACTATTTTCTTTATATTTTAGATTTTTCATGATTTTCTGAAATTTTTCAGAATTTTTCTGCAAAATCTCCAAAACCGGTGTCCGGGGGGGCATCGCTGATTGATTCCCAGATTTTTTGTTTTCAATCGGGAAATTTTTAAAAACAGCTTTCATGTTACTTCTTAGAATTTCATTTTCTATCTAAAAACATTTTTTGAAATTTTTCTAAATTTATCAAAATTTCACCGATCTGGTGTCGGCCGGTATCGCTGTAAGATTCCAAGATTTTTAATTTGAAAAATACATTGAAATTCTCGAATCCGATTTCACCAGGCATCTTAAAATAATATTTTCTATTTTTGAAAATTTTTCGGAACGTTTCTGAAACAATCAAATGTTTACCCTATTTAAATAATAATTTTTTATGACGATTTCTTTTCTTACTTTTTCCTTCACTGCACCCCTACTTTATACTCCCAGATGTCTTAATAAATTAATTATTTAATATAAAAATTTTAAACTATTTTCTTTTCTTTTCCTTATTTTTCCTTTTTCTTTATATTTTTTCTTTCTTTTCTTTTCTTCCCTTTGACTTTCCTCATCCCTGCCACAGCAGCCCTGCTCCCGCCACCTGCTCCCCTGCCTCAGCCGCCCGCCGCCTGCAGCCCCTCTCCCCTTCCCCATCATCTTTTCTTTTCCTTCTTCTCTATTTAACTCTCCATTTTCCTTCTCCTTTTCATTTCAAAAATCTAAAATCAATTCCATCTCCTTTAACAAAACAAAACAACCCATCTTCTCCAACATCCCACCGCTGCCTCCACCATCACCGCCGCCGCCATCGCCCCACCCCTAGGCCGGCCTACCATCTCCCCCTCACCCCCTCTCCACTCCACCTCCTTCAACCTCCACCAACCATCCTCCACCACCAATTTCATAAAAACCCATCACCATCACCTCCCTTCCTCCTCTAAAATTCACCACCACCTTCATCAAATTCACCACTCCAACCACCCATCATCAACTCCTTCTCATCCTCCAACTCCCCACCACCTCCAACAATCACCACACCACCCATAACCACCACAACCACCACCTCCACCAACACAAACAACAACACACCAACAACAACCACCTCCCCTCCCCTCCCTAGGGGGCGCGCGCGCAGCCCCTCCCCGGCGCCGCCGCCGCCGCCAGGCCGCTGGGGTGGCCGGCCACCCCTCCCCCTCCATTTTTTTTCTTTCTTTCTTTCTTCTTTTCTTTCTTTCTTTCTTTCCTTTCTTTTCTCCTTCTTTTCCCTAAATAAACCCACATTTCCTCACTTCCTAAAAAACCCTCCACCTCATTCCCAAATTACTTCCCCATATTTACAACCATACCCCTCCCTTTTAATTCCTAAATCCTTTTCAAAAAATACCCTAATTTCTCTCTCTCTCTCCTTCATACAACTTTCTCTCTCCTCTTTCTCTCCTCTCTCATTGTCTCTCTAATATTTATATATATTTATATTTATATATTTTAATATATAGTATGGGCTAGTGGCTTGCTCGCACAGTTCGCGAATTCTTGGATTTTTTAATCGGTATTTCATTCCAGTTTCAGGCGAGTACATTTCTTTGACATTTCTTGCTTTATTACCATTGTTTCATATTTAATAATTATTATCTTACTTTAATATATGATGTCTCTTTATGCAAGTTAGTATATATTATATAAATGATTATCATGCTTTATAAATAGCTTCCGGCCGTTATTATACCTTGTCGAACCGGTATTATATCGGGTATGCCTAAATCTGCTCCCGCTTCACTCGGCTTCGCATGGCTAATAAATAGATAAATTTATTATTGTTAGAAATAATGTTGTGAAGTGTTCGAAATGTTTATGCCGTTCTCCTGTACCATATTACGTGACCGGTTGATACCTAGTATTTGATATTTCGACTCTCACCATTATATTAGTTACCTGACCCTGACATGTATACACCGGTACTTGCCATGCTATACTTATTACTTGATATCTGATACCGATACTTGCCATGCTATGCTTATTACTTGATACTTGATACCGGTACTTGCCATGCTATGCTTATTACTTGATATCTGATACCGGTACTTGCCATGCCATACTTATTACTTGATATCTTATACCGGTACTTGCCATGGTATACTTATTTGATATCTGATACCGGTACTTGCCGTGCTATACTTATTACTTGATATCTGACACTGGTACTTGCCACGTTATACTTATCGCCTGCTATCTAACACCTGATATAATAATACTTGACACTTGACATGCTATCACCCGGTACTGGTACACTTGACCTGATATTGTAGCACCTGTATTATATTACATATTCATGACTATTACTTTTACGGGGACTTGACATGATTATTATACTGTTACCAGATATTTGGTACTCCTGAACTCCTAAACTCATGTACTCCTGAACTCCAGTACTCCTGAACCCCTAAAAAAGGGTGACTCCTGATATTATACTCCTATTAATTTCTGTAGTTGTATAATCATAGTTATACTGTATACACTTGTGGATATTATCTTTAGCAATTCATATATGTATAATAAAAATACTTAACTTACACTGGGGTAGGGGAAACTGATGAAAACCGGTATTATATCATATTTATAATGGTTATATTTCTGAAGTGTCGTGTAGGGCGCGTAATGATTAGTCCCCGGAAACAGTAGCCTGAATCTAAAGTGTCGTGTGGGGCGCGTAATGATAAATCCCCAGAAGCAATAGCTTGTACTCCTGACTTGTCCCGGGCAGAGACGGGATCTACTATAAATATGAGCCATCAGATTTATCAGTTTCCAAATAATAACTCGTCTTATTCATAAGTGGATGTATGTGTGCCGGTAGCACATACAAAAGCATATGAATTAGATGAATAATATAAAACAACCAAATAGTAATAAGGTTAGGAACGTGTGATATTTGGTCTCTCCTTTGTTCGGGTCCTGATACTCACATATCAGACCCGGGTAAGTTTTATAGAGTGCAAACTCTAGTATGAACTATCGGTGATGTGAGACGCTGGTAGGGAGGCGATTGAAATATCAAACGATACTGATTATTATTATTGGATAACTTAAAATACAACACACATTTATATTCCAGTTATAGTATTATGATCAGAGTTGACACCTTACTTTATGACACATGATGATTACTCCAGATGCACTATAGCTCTGTTATTCTTAGGGCAACTCAAGTTGTATAAACTCAGATGATGGCGACATGAGCTATGTGGTATATAGATGAGGGTTTCCTTATTTGGATTATCTTTTTGACGTATCAGTTCCGTGAATCCATAAATCTGAGCTTGTACAACTAGTTTTGTCCATACTTTATTTATCGCATGTTTAACTTATTTACCGCATGTACCTATGCTCTTTATACTGCCTTCTATGCATGTTTCCAGTGTCAAATTTATCGATATATATAATTTACTGTCATTCTTTTAATTTACCTTATGTTATTTGATATTACTTGTACCTGCATACTTGGACCATATCACTTGATCATGCACACGTGTACCTGTTATGCACGCCATTTAGCTTTATATATATACTCACAGGGTTGCGTCTGACAACCCTGGATTTTCATGTACAGATCCTAGAGACCGGACCTTGGTGGCCTTGCTGTAGTATATCAGAGTGCGCAGCAGATTCTTCCATGACGATTGGAGTGCAGCAGAAGCTTGGACGTCGCCGTAGCTCTTCCTTCCAGTTCCTCTACTGTTTGGCTCACAAGGTCCCTCTTGCTGTATTGTAAGCACCTTTCAGCTTCTCTAAATCTCACCATGTATTGTACTTTTATATTTCTGCTGATGTAATATTTCTGTAATATTATATCACTCCCTATGATAACATATACTTGTGTTATTTCTGTTGGAATGTGTATTACCACTGTGCTTTCGCACTCTGATTCTTATCTGTACTGATGCTTAGCGTATAAACGTGAGGGTATTTCTGATCTGCGTATATATGTCGCAGTGACGTCTCCGTACCCGCGGGATCGGGGCGTCACATAGCCTGTTTAACTTTAGTATGCTTTTAAAGCCCACCGTCCACATGCCCGTTCTTGACAGCAACACTATTAGTGAATAATTCAAAAGTGGGCTTGGAAAGCCCAATATCCTTCACCCAGTTAATGAACCATGTCCCCTTATGTCACGCCCCGCTTCCCAAAATACGCTGAAGTGGAGACGCGGCACGAGTCGGCGATGTATATACGCAAGGAAAATACCTCACGTATACGCGTTAAGCCTTAAGTAATCCAAAAACAAGCTATAAATCCCAACTATAATAAATCATGATTACTGCAGTATCACATATAAGCATCCACGCATGACATCATATAAATGAAGAACTGGAATAACAACTAAATCTGATATATCGAGAATAAGGAAATAACAGGAAGATAAGAGAGATGAGAATACCAGAATCAGGGAGAGAGAGACTCCAGCTCCTCGCAATATGTATGGTCTCATCCAATACCTGAACAATAGAAAAAAAACCCGTCCAATATCTGGACGTACAAATCCAGGGTCGTCAGAAAGTGACCTGGTGAGTGTGTGTGTAAAGAGGAGTGCTCGTGCATATAAACAATGTGCACAGAATAGTGACAAGATAATCTGCAGACTGAAGATAACTATAACATGATAAATAGATAACTGAAAGATAACTGAATAACAACATGATAAAGATAAAAGGCAACCATCACAACTGTAAACAAACAACTAATGTCAAGATCTGTAACCTAGTATATGTCACTAATCTGGTTGGTTGTTATTAACCTAACTAATGTAGTACTTATCTGTGTCTCATACCACAGCCTTTTTCCCACATATCAAACAAAGTTATCGTTATTGTAAATACCTGCTAATGTAGTGCATATGTTTTGAAAGGGTACCGTATATGCCCGGTACCACGGTCTAACACCCCTGGCGCTGAAGTAGGACAAGCCGCAAGGCTCTAATAACTGAGACCACAGCCCTACATGAAAAGACAACTAGTGTGGCATTATAATCTGGGCATAGTCCTGACAACTGACAACTGAATATCTAGGTAACCTGTATTACCTTGGTTCCCCATGGTTGAAACCCACAACTCTGTACCATAATAAGTCCTCCCAAAATACAAGACATGCATTATCAGGCAATTACCCATGTTCCCCGGGTTATGGTGTCTTTTATTAATAAGCAATCAATGTGATTTAATATGTAATAGTAACTGATATCTCCAACAACTGCTGATGTCAATACTAGCTGATAATCTAACAACTGACAAGTGATAACTGATATCTGACAACTGAGTAGCTGACAACTAATATCTGACATCTGAAATAGGATACTGGAGATATAACCACTAATACAATAGTGTCACTAACAACTGATAACTGATACGATACTACCAACTCCTATAACCTCTGAATACATCATATGATCACTAACAAATAGTCTCACCAATAACTGACAAAGTGATGACTGCTATCTGATAACTCTAAAGTACAAGATCATCGATATCGAATAGATCACTATCACAATAACTCAATCTCTATTAACTGAAGTAATCAATAACTAAACATGAAGCACATGGTATACCCTCGAGATCAATAAGTCAACGGATATCGAAATCATAAAGAAGTATGGGAATCATCCTCAAACAACATATGGTCTAGAATATCTACTTCTGATACTCAACTACTTCTGATACTCAACATCAACAAAATATCATCTAAATAAATCCCAAATACTCAACTATAAATCTAGCTATGTTAATCTCATCTTAATGCAGATCAGGCTTCGTTATAAAGAACGTAAATTCCAGATAAACTCTAACTCAAGATCAATCCAAATTACGGTCTAACTTTCCTCATAACTAAATCTGAATCCAGAATAATAAACAACTAAATAAGAACTAGCAAGAATACTGATATCCTAGTGACAAAACATCAAGTCCAGAAATGTCTAACATCAAATCACATCTGATCTATTATCTATGGTATCTCTAAACCATCTCATATCGGTATAGAAATGTTATATTTACATGTCCACAATATCTAAAAGTGTTCTGGTTTGAAATAATCACCAAATAGATGATGTCAAATCTGATAACTAATACAAATTATATCAACCTCAAGATCGAGCACTAGGCCTAAGCCAATAACAACAAACTACTAACACATGAAATGATGTTGATACAAGCTCATATCAACTAGGTAAATAAAGTGAGCATTCATGGATATCTCATGAAGTGGAGCAAGTAATCAAACTGGTAAAATATAACAGAAAGTCACATGAAATGATAAGATAACATGTAAATGCCTACTAACAACGGTAACTACATAAGAACAAACACTCACATGAAATGATATAGTTTTAGAACCGAATCACCATCTGGTCTTCACTACACGAACTGTACTGATCTACGGATCATCTCATGGATCAGTCTTTAAATCGCCATTGTATCGGGTCCATAACAGGCACAAATCCGAATCGGATCTGAATCTCCTACAACGGGTCCGAATCTCACCAAACGAATCTGAAACACTGCAACACGCAAACAAACACATGAACTCACACAAACATACCCTCGTACACGTATACACTCCACAATATACACACATACATATACGTGTACAAGTATACACACATATATACTATATGCATACACTCAAGCGTACACAGTACGTGCACGTGCTCGTACACGTATACAACACAGTTAATACATGTACACATATAATACATATACACCCCATTATATCTATATACACTCACATATAATAATTCATGGATACCTAATTACAAATTACACACACAACCATGTGTTGGCCCAGAGGCCCATCACTCTAGTTTTGATGATGCTTAACTCAGTAGTTATAGTTTACTAATAATCTTGTGATATTTAGTTTCAGATATTTGATCAAGTTATTAGTAGGTGTTAACTTCAACAAAGGAGTTTTGGAGCTTTCACATGTTGATTCAAGAGCTCGAGCATCAAGATCGCATCTAGAACTCGTTGGGTCAAGCTCGTTGGTTCGCGTTTGGATCGAGTCGACTTGGAGAAGGAATTCTACAAGAAGACTTCAGTTTGTTTAGTTTAGTTTGTTTAGATCTTGTGTAAAGATTAGATAGTGTTGATATGTTCAAGATCACACACACACAAAAGTTTTCAGTTTATTGGTTTTTGGTATTCGGTTTAACCGATATTGGATTTCATGTCAAAAACATAGATATAAATCTTTACATGTATATTGAATTCTATCTATATACAATATGCTTCAAAGTTGTTTAAATATCATGTTTTTATATTTACATGAGGTTTGAAAAAAATTGTTTTCCATTTCAAAAATCCAAGTTTGGAAAATACTAATTTTGGTTTAAGGCAAAATTTCTATATCACAAAAATGGTTCAAATAGTTTATAATATGTGTTGAATTTTTATCACACATGTTTATATTTCAAAGATCTTAAAAGAACTTATTTTTGTGGAATTTATGTGATTTTATGAGATTTTATGGAAGTTAAAATACCTAAGTTTTAATCCCTAAAAACAGTTTGACCTGCTTTTTGCCGGTCGACCGAGGCAGAAGTCGGTCGACCGGTTCGGTCGACTGACGTGCACAAACGTGCTCGGTTGTTTGGGCTGGAAGCCCGGTCGACCGCCAGAGAGCTTCTGCTATCTAGAAATGGCCCCGGTCGACCGGCAGAGAGCTCTGCTATCTATTTCCAGGTCCCGGTCGATCGGCTGGTCGACCGGTGGCTCAACGGTCATAAAAATGACCATTGGCCGGTCGACCGCCCGGTCGACCGGAAGGGCATTTCTGCCCTTTCCTGCTGCCAACGGGCAGATTTTGTTTTTGGTTATAAATACCCACTTCTTTGGGCTGTTTTATACAAGTTTTTCAAGAGCAAAAATTCCCATCTTCTTAAGTGTTTAATAGCAAGTTTTTAAAAGAGTTTTAGGCTTAAAGATTTTATCTTTATTTGTTTTTAAAGGGTTGAAAAAATCAAGAAAAGGAGAAGTCTTTGGGAGTTGTTTTGATCTTCATTTGTATTTCAATCTAGAGTTTTTCCCAAGAGTTTTTCTTTATATTTTGATTTCCAAACTCTTTATATTCTCACACTTGAGCTATCAAATCTATCCTATCTATTAGGATCTTGTTTTAGTGAGAAAATTGGTTTGTGGTTGTTGATACCACCAAGTGTTGTAACCTTCCTTTTATTTGTTGGTATCCCTCTAGTGAGAGGTGATTGTGGAGGTTGCGTTTGGTTGTTGGTATCCCTCTAAGTGTAGAGGTGATTGTGGTTGGAGTGTTGGCTTTGAGCCTTATCCCTCTATTGAGAGGTTGATCTTGTTTTGGCTAAGTGCTCATCCCTCTAAGTGTAGAGGTGATAGTTGTTTGTGCCTTGCCTCTTGTATAGAGGTTGTATTGGTTGAGAGAGGAGTTGTGTACTCCAAAGTTGTATTACCCAAATTCTCAGTGGTGGTTCCCTGTGTGGGAAGCCCTGTGTAAACGATATAGTGGAAATCCTGTGTGAAGGCGGGGACGTAGAGCAGTGGCTCGAATCTCGAAACGTTTCTTGGTATTTGCGTTTGATCCACTATCTCTAACTCTCTCTCTTATATTGTGCATTGCATTATATTGTTCATATCATATTTATGCTTGGGTTTGATTGTGTGCCATACTTGTGTTGAACCAAGAGAGTTTTACATAGCACCTCAACTCTTATTTAGAGGAATTTAGAGGAGATAGTCCAGAGCCCTTCACTAGGAATTCGGCTACACTCTTTGGTTAAACTAAGTGTGTTGCAATTTAGTTTTAATTCCTCATTATTTGTCATTAGATTATCCATACACCTATTCACCCCCCTCTAAGTGTACTTACAATTGATATCAGAGCCTACGCTCCTGATATTAGGTTTAACCACCTAGGAGTGAGATCTTGGTTGCTACCGAGAAATACATATGTGAAAGTTTAAGATGAGTATGTATCTCAAGACCATAGTAATACATGTTCACCTTGCCGCTACCGAGAAATCTAATCTTTGTAATAGCAAGCATATAGAGGCCAATGCACAAGCCCTTGAGGCACTTAGGAGCACATTAAACAAAGAATATCTATGTATGGTTTCTCATTGTGATTCCGTCTTTGCAATGTGGAATACCTTGACCTCTCCAAAGCTTCAAACGCCAAACATTATGGAGAAGGACTCAAGTGAGGATGAATCCGAACAAGCTTACTACATGGTCCAAGGGAATGACTCCCTTGAGATAAATTTGGAAACTCAACTAGATGATAGTGCTAGTTCTTCCTGCGATGATTATGTTTATCCTAATGCTTTAAATGAAGAACTATCTATTGTTTGTGAAAACCTCTTACAAAAATACCAACTCTTAAAAAAGAAAGCCTTTAAATTAAATAAAGAAAATAAGGATTTAGTTTCAAACCTTGATTTGACTTTGCAAGAGAGGGATGAGATTTCAAATGAAAGAGACTCATTGAAATCCCAACTTGACCTTTCCTAAAGGAAAATGAAATTTGAAAAATAAAAATGATTGTGACATTGTTTTGGAGAAAAATGAGACTTTGTCTTCAAAACTTGATTTTGTTTTAAAAGAGAATGAAACCTTGAAAAATAAAATTGCTTCTATTTCAAAAGATTTGGATTTGGTTTCAAAAGAAAATATTTTTTTGAAAAAAGATATTGACTTACATGTTTGCCATGCTCCATCACCTAGTATACCTATTGCATGCACCACTTCTTCTTCTAACATTGCAAATGATATATGTGCTTTAAAGAAGAGTGTTGATTATTTGGGCTCCACTTTGAGCCAATGTGCCATGAACCACACACGGTTGGAATCCATGTTTCGCAAGAAACATGCTCCTCCTATGCTGCACACAAACCACGACATACATATGCTCCTCACGTTCATACACATAACACCATGTATGCTCATGTGTACACTTGTACACATTGTGAACGTAAGGGCCACCTTACAAAATTTTGTTATGATAGGATACATGATTCAAATTTTGTAAATAAGTTTGTTTGGGTTAGGAAAGGTGCTAACCCCTATGAATCCAATAGAGTATGGGTACCAAAAGACACTCCTATTTTATTTGATGTAGGTGTGGGCTCTCACTCGACTGAGAGGTATTGGTGCCTTGAGGTGAATGCGTTCTGAGCTAAACAGTGACAATTTTGGATGCTTCACTTTTAAGGGGAGTTTGGTGGGAGGACCACCATGATTTGGAGACCTAGAGATAAGCCCTAATGGTTTTTGGTAACTATCTCTAACTCCTCATTTAGTGTACATGTTTTCATATTGTTGATTTTTAGCATGTTTTAGTTTTTCATGATTATTATGTTAAATTTCATGTTAATTAGACTTATGACATACATGTATAGTAATTGAGATACACCCATGTTTTTTGGACTTATATTTTTGTGTTCTCACTTTAGTTTAATTATTGTGTATATCATAGATCTAAGACGTGCATTTACTTAATGATCATATTGGTTTATGTTTTGTTTTATGCTTCATGTTTTGATTACATGTTTAGATGTAACTTTCATTAAAACTTATGTATATACTTGTACAACTAGTGAGCCACAAATAGATTATTATATGGTTGTGCTTGATTACTCATTTGTACTCATTAGATGTACTAGTATAACTTAGTTTTGATGATTAATGCATTTTAACTTGTATACCTATTTTTGAACATTTTTATGATAATATATTTTAACTTCATGTATATGTTAATTTTGTCTAAAACTATTGGATATAGATGTATACCCTTGAGTCATTTACCTTTTATGCAAAATTCTTTGTGGACTTATTTGTATTTAGGATATGTATGTATACCTTTAGTTTTTTACAAAACATACATATGCCTTGAAATTGGAATTATTTTGGTGAAAATTAAATTTTCATGTTTTTCATGTTTTAAAGGAATTTCATATTGAGCCTTATTGCCTATTCCCATGATTATGCTTTTCACATCATTCTTATACACTCACATTACTTGATGTTTTCTCATGACTTTATTTTCATGAGTATTATATGTGCTATATAGACTTAGAGTGTTGATAATTGTGTGATTTTCATATTTTCATGAATATATTCTTATTTTATTCCTTACTTGAAGGATTTCGTATTAGTTTTCAAGTTTATCATAAAACTAGTTGCGTATTTCTTCATTTTGGAAGAGTTTTCAAACTTGTCAAAATTATTTTCAAATCCTATAACCCCTCCATCAAAGGGTGGTTGGATGGGCGACTATGCCTTGTATGCCTAATTGAAAATTTATTTAAACTTGTGCATGATTGGGTGGTCTTTATGAGTTATACACTTGATCCTCATTGTGTTTTCAATTGGTATCACAATTGATATTTATTTTGTGTACTCATATTTGTTTCTATATATGTATGCTTCAACTTCAAATAGTATCAATTTAGATTGGTATTTATATTTTCATACATATATATGTGATTTGATTGTGCTTACTATATCTTTATATCTTAGAGCAGAAATTTTGTTATGCTAAGCTGGGTTTAGTCTTTAATGACAATTATTTTTAATTGGTATTTTATACAAGCTTATGAATCGTTTTCATTAGTATTTCATAAAGGGGGAGAAAATTCATGTTTTACCTTTCAATCGGTTTTGTTTACAATGGTATCTTATCCCTACTCTTTATGTTGAAAAATGATATTGATATCTTACTTTTCAATTGGTTTCCTATGCTCCTAATGAAAAATATTTTTTTTGACATATGCTAACATTTTCAATATTGGTATCAAGAAAATTGATATTATTCTCTATTAGTATCTCTATTACAAAATGATTTTAGTGTTTGACCAAAAAGGATTGGTTATATTTTTTTAATTGGTATCATACTTCATTTTATATTGGTATCTTATTGAAATGAGTTGTGTTTGAAAAACACCTAGAGGGGGGGTGAATAGGTGTGAATGCTAATCTAATGATCTTTTTAAACTTTAATTAAATGAGTGATGCAACGATCTCTCAAAACACGACTAAGAGCCGAATACCCCTTGCGAGGTTCTGAACTCCTTCCTCCCAATTCCCCTAGATATGGGTTAGAGGTGCGCAATGCAACCGTGTTGTATGAGATATGATCGAACAAGTAAAGGATGAAATGCTATGATGAAATACACACAAGCAATATAGCAAGTAAAGTGAACAAGACAAGATTGCACAAGTAAAGGGTTAGTTCTCAAGCAAATAATTCAAGACAATATAAAGCAAGAGAAATTGTAAGCAAGAATAACACAAAGGCAATCGCAAACAAGAAGATTTATTTCGAGGTTCGAGAACACTTGCTCTAGTCCCCGCCTTCACCTCCGTGAAGGGTTTCCACTATCCACCGAGGATGCCTTTACAATTTGGTCTACCGAAGACCGAGCACCGAGCTCCACCGAGTACAAAAGACCTCTACCGAAGAGGTTGCTCCACAAGGAAAGGATTACAAGAACCAAGTGATCACAACAAGATCACTACACTCTTTCTCAAACTCTTTTACAAACACTCTCACTTCAATTACAACTTCACTATAGAATGAGTATTGAATTTTTGGCTCTATGAAGTGTGGTGAGAAAAACTTCAGTTGTAGAGTGATATTAGCAATCAAACACAACTGAAAAACTAGCTCAAAAAGAATTGAAATGAAAGCTTTAAACTCTTTTCTTTTCTCTTTTGAAAACAATGCAAACTTGAGGATTTTTCTAAGTGTAATGAAAGAGAGACTTCTCCTCTATTTATAGGGTTAGAAAATAGGTTAAAAACAATTTCTTTTTGTCTTATTTTCTCTGAAAAAGCTCCCCAACAACTCTCCAAAAATCTGTTAAAGCTGAAAATAAAAACAGTTTTTCAGAACTGCCCAAAGAGGAAAGAGCCGTTAGGCTTGTTGCAGGCCTGGCGGTCGACCGGTCCGGTCGACCGCCAGCACAGCTGCAAAGAGCCGTTGGCGCCCGGTCGACCGGTCTGGTCGACCGTCCCAAAAGAGGAAACACAGTTTCCTTCTTCCGGTCGACCGGTCCGGTCGACCGAAACAACCTGAGAGCAATTTGCTCTCCGTCGGTCGACCGGTCCGGTCGACCGACAGACATGCACAAACAGTGCATGTCCAGACACATCTCCGGTCGACCGGGCCGGTCGACCGAAGTTGCCTGAAACAGAAAAACTGGGCTGTTTTGAGTTAGAAAAATTTTGAAAAATATTTTAAAAATACATATAGCTAAGTATTATGCAGAAAATAGTTTATACACATGTTTTAAACAAGATTTTCAAGATTAAAGCTTTTGGTACATGTATATATAAACTAAGGCATAAAACTTAGAAATAGCCATTTTTCCATTTTCAAAACATAGGAAATATATGAAACAAATGTGTGTGCAAATCCTAGAGCCAAATTTCATATACTCAAACTTTAACATTCTATTCTTACAATGATTCTAAGACTTCAAGATCTTCAATAGGCTTCTTCATATGATCTTCAATACTTGTTCCTTGAGCCCAATTGGAGTTGACTTGAGTCCAAATCCTTGTATTTGTGAGAGAAGACTTCTAGAATGAATAGAAATCTGAAACACACTTAAACAACAATTGTTATTAGTACAAATAACTAATATGTTTTGTAATCATCAAAATACACTAATCATGGGTGATTGTAACCTTGGGCCAACAATCTCCCCCTTTTTGATGATGACAAAACATATAGGTTATTTAAATAAACATGGAAGAGGAGTTTGGAAAACTCCCCCTCAAATAATGCTATGTATAAAAATTTGACTATGGAAGCACAATACATAAAGCATTCAATGTACAAAAGTTTTGTCAAAAACTTAAATAAACAAACTAACAAACTCAAACAAATATCAAACTATAATTCAATCATCAAAACATCAAATTACAAACTTAATAAACTCAAACTATCAAACTTATTACAACTTATTCTCCCCCTTTTTGTCATACATCAAAAAGGGTTAAAATACCAATAGAAAAACAAATTTTATTTTTAAGAATCCATAATGCAAACATTCAACTCACCACAAATAAATGAAAATCTAGCATAATCTAGAGGTTTAGTAAAAATATCGGCAAGTTGAAAATCGGTAGAAACATATTCAATAACAATATCACCTTTCTCATAATGATCTCTAAGAAAGTGATACCTAATGTCAATGTGTTTGGTTTTACTATGTTGATTTGCATTCTTTGTCATGTGAATAGTACTAGTATTATCACAAAATATTTTAACATGATCAAAGTGTAAATCATAGTCAAGGAGAGTATGTTTCATCCAAAGAACTTGTGCACAACAAGCTCCGGCCGCAACATACTCCGCCTCGGCGGTTGATAGGGCTACCGAATTTTGCTTTTTGGAAGACCAAGATACAAGACAATTACCTAAGAATTGACATGTTCCACTTGTGCTCTTCCTATCTACCCTACAACCCGCATAGTCGGCATCCGAAAAACTCTTCATTTCAAATAATCCGGTTTTAGGATACCATAAACCCATTTCAATAGTGCCCTTAAGGTATCTAATTATGCGTTTAACCGCAATTATGTGAGATTCTTTAGGACAAGATTAAAAACGTGCACAAAGACAAACGGAAAACATAATATCCGGCCTACTAGCCGTCAAATAAAGCAAGCTACCAATCATGCTACGGTATAATTTAATGTCTACACTTTTACCTTGTTCATCCTTGTCAAGCTTTGTAGTTGTTGCCATGGGAGTTTTGCTTACTTTTGATCCTTCAAGCCCAAACCTTTTGATTAGTTCCTTTGTGTACTTGGCTTGATTGATGAAGATCCCATCCTTCCTTTGCTTGATTTGGAGTCCAAGGAAATAGTTGAGCTCCCCCATCATAGACATTTCAAATTCATCCTTCATGCATGACTCAAAAGCTTTGCAAAGAGATTCATTAGTAGAACCAAAATAATATCATCTACATAAATTTGCACAATAAGAATGTCATTTTCTACATGTTTGTAAACAAAGTTGTGTCAATTTTACCTTTCTTAAAACCATTTGAAATCAAAAATGAAGAAAGTCTTTCATACCAAGCCCTAGGGGCTTGTTTTAAACCATAAAGACCTTTATCTAATTTAAAACAAAATCCGGATGTGTAGGATCAACAAACCCGGGAGTTGTTCAACATACACCTCCTCTTCAATAAATCCATTTAGAAAAGCACTTTTAACATCCATTTGAAATAATTTGAAATCTTTATATGAGGCAAATGCTAGTGTCATCCGTATGGCTTCAAGCCGTGCTACGGGTGCAAAGGTTTCTTCAAAATCGATCCCTTCGATTTGAGTGTAACCTTGGGCAACTAACCTAGCCTTGTTTCTAACTACATGACCCGATTCATCCAACTTATTCTTAAAGATCCACTTAGTACCAATTGTTGGTCTATCGTGGGGCCTTGGAACAAGGTGCCAAACTTGGTTGCGCTCAAATTGATTGAGCTCCTCTTGCATGGCTAGCAACCAATATGAATCGGCCTCGGCTTCGAGCACATTTTTGGGTTCAATATGAGAAATGAATGCATAGTTACCACAATAGTCATGAAGTCTAGAGCGAGTAGTTACCCCTTTTGATACTTCACCTATGACGAGGTCCTTGGGATGATGTGGATTGTATCTCCAATCCTTTGGTAGTGGTTGAGTAGGCTCCACCTCATGTGTTTGATTTTCATTTCCTTGTGCCTCTTCCACCTTAGCTTCGCTTCCTTCATCATCCTTTGGTTTGTCTCCCATAGTAGAAGCATCCTCCAAGGTCACTTTCTCCAAACCTTCATCCAATGCATCTATTTCTACAACATTCTTAACAAACTTGTTAGATTCCTCAAACTTAACATGAATAGACTCTTCAATAGTTAAAGATGATCTAATGAAAACTCTATAAGCCTTACTAGTGTTTGAGTAACCTACAAAAATAGCCTCATAAGATTTAGGATCAAATTTTCCTAAAAAATCTTTTGTATTAAAACAAAGCATTTGCAACCAAAAACTTTAAAATAGGAAACATTAGGTTTTCTAGAAAAATACATTTCAAAAGAAGTTTTAGTAGTATTTTTACACAAGAAAACACGATTTGATATGTAGCATGATGTATTTACGGCCTCGGCCCACAAATAATATGGTAGACCATATTCACTTAGCATTGTCCTAGCCATCTCTTGTAATGTTCTATTTTTCCGTTCAACTACTCCATTTTGTTGTGGAGTTCTAGGACAAGAAAGTTCATGCTTTATTCCATGTTCATCACAAAAAGTGGTAAAGGGTTGGTTAATGAATTCACCTCCTCTATCACTTCTTATTCTCAAAATCGAAACATCTTTTTCTTTTTCAACTCTTTTCTTAAAAGTTTGGAAATACGAAAATGCTTGGCTTTTATGTTCAAGAAAGAAAACCCAAGTAAATCTTGAAAAATCATCAACCAAAACATAAGCAAATCTATTCCCACTTAAACTTTTGGTTTGTGTAGGGCCAAAAAGATCCATATGGATTAACTCCAAAGGACGTGATGTCATGATATCCTTAATTGACTTGAAAGAAGACTTAGTTTGTTTCCCAAATTGACATGCGTCACAAACTCGGTCCTTTTCAAAATTCAAGCAAGGAATACCTTTCACCATTTCCTTTGTGTTTAACCTAGAAATGTGATCAAAAGAAATATGCCCTAATCTCCTATGCCACAATCAAGAGTCATCATCGAGGGCTTTCAAACAAGTAATATTACAAGACATATTCAACATATCAATCATATAAACATTACTTTCACGAAAACCGGAAAATACACAAACATTAGAAATTCTATCAATAACTTTACAAGCAACATTATCAAAAACAACATCAAAACCTTTATCACAAAGTTGACTAACACTCAAGAGATTATGCTTGAGGCTATCAACTAAAACTACATTTTCAATTAAAGGAGAGGTGTCAAGTTTTACATTACCAATACCGATGATTTTACCCTTGGCGTCATCTCCGAAGGTGACGGTGTCACCTTCATGATATCTTGATAGGGTTGCAAAGTTGTTGATGTCCCAAGTCATGTGCCTTGAGCAACCGCTATCAAGATACCACAATCCTCTACGTCGTTGGGATTTGGAAAGTACCTACATCATTTAACATAATTGTTGATTTTGGTACCCAAACTTTCTTGGGTCCTTTAAAGTTAGTGCCTCGAACCCAAACATTGTGACGTGATACATTTAATCTATCATAGCAAAAATTGGCTAAGTGCTCTTTCCGTCCACAATGTGAACATGAGAACACTCTACCATACATGAATGCATGATGTGTATGTGTAGTGTGAGCATGTTTTGGGGTTTTGCCATGTTGTTTAGGTTGTGTAGCATGAACATAAACATGAGCATGAGCATTTTTCTTTGGGGCTTGTTTCTTAGGAAACATAGCCTCAATTTTCTTCTTGTTAAACTCACAATCTTTCAAAACAACACTTAATGAGTCTAATCTTTCCTTAAGCATAGAGACTTCATTTGAATCAATTAGTGGGGCCTTACCTTTGCAAGAAATCTTATATTTTTCAAAATCATTTTTGGTAGTGGCCAAAGTAGAAACCAAATCATCTTTTTCTTTTGTAAGAGTAATAACTTGAAGACTTAAAGATTCATTATCCTTTTTCATTTTAATATACTTTTTCTTTAAGAAATCATAGTTTTGTGACAACTCAACAAAAGCCTCTTCTAACACATCCATAGAAAGTTCATTATCATGAGAAGGGGAAGAGGTTACCTTACTTGTGCCTTCATTAGCCATGAAGCACATGTTGGCGGTGTCTATTTCTTCCTCGGATTCGGTCTCCGAATCCCAAGTTGCCTTCATAGCCTTCTTCTTGTAAGGCTTCTTTGAAGTGGAAGGCTTTGCTTTTTCCGGACACTCCGCCACAATGTGTCCCGGTCTTTGGCAATTGAAGCATATGATCTTTCTTTCTTCTTTGCCTCCTTGCCATCTCCTTCTACCTTGGAACTTCGCCTTGTTGTACATCCTCCGAACATTTTTGACTAGAAGTGAGAGCTCTTCATCATCTTCTTCTTCATCATCTTCGTCGGAGTGTGATGATTGACACTTGAAGGCAATAGTCTTCTTCTTGGTAGGAGCCATGTCCTCCCTTGCTTTCCTTTCCATCTCATGGGTTTTAAGGTTCCCAATGAGACCTATAAGCTCCATCTCTTCATTGTCGTTGAGTTCCTTCAAAGTTGTTGCTTTAACTTCCCATGAAGGAGGAAGAGCCCGGATGATCTTCCTTACTCTTTGATCATTGTTGATATCTTCACCTAAAGAAGAGAGTCCATTAGTAATCTTGGTAAATCTTGTAACCATATCATCTATGGTTTCATTTTCTTGCATGCTAAATGTTTCATATTGGACCGAAGAAGGTCAATCTTAGCCTTCTTTACTTGTGAGGTTCCCTCATGAGTGACTATCAAGTATGACCAAATCTCATATGCGGATTTGCAATGTATAACCCTAGCTATGTCATCATCATTTAGGGCTTGAAGAAGTGCATAGTGAGCTTTGGCATTGGCATCGAATTCCTTAGTCTCTATTTCGGACCAAGTGGATTCGTCACCGAGGGGTACACTAAAGGACTTAGTCAGGGCTTTTGCAACTCGGCTACCTAGAGATTGCAAAAACACGGTCATCTTAACTTTCCATATGGGAAAGTTAAGTCCATCAAACTTAGGAGGGGTCTTAATTCCATCGGCCATTTTTACTTATATGAATATGAATGAAATGATTAGCAAATTAGGATCTTCTCTAAGGTGGTTAAACCAAATCCTAGAGTCCAAGCTCTGATACCAATTGAAAAACACCTAGAGGGGGGGTGAATAGGTGTGAATGCTAATCTAATGATCTTTTTAAACTTTAATTAAATGAGTGATGCAACGATCTCTCAAAACACGACAAAGAGCCGAATACCCCTTGCGAGGTTCTGAACTCCTTCCTCCCAATTCCCCTAGATATGGGTTAGAGGTGCGCAATGCAACCGTGTTGTATGAGATATGATCGAACAAGTAAAGGATGAAATGCTATGATGAAATACACACAAGCAATATAGCAAGTAAAGTGAACAAGACAAGATTGCACAAGTAAAGGGTTAGTTCTCAAGCAAATAATTCAAGACAATATAAAGCAAGAGAAATTGTAAGCAAGAATAACGCAAGGGCAATCGCAAACAAGAAGATTTGTTTCGAGGTTCGAGCACACTTGCTCTAGTCCCCGCCTTCACCTCCGTGAAGGGTTTCCACTATCCACCGAGGATGCCTTTACAATTTGGTCTACCGAAGACCGAGCACCGAGCTCCACCGAGTACAAAAGACCTCTACCGAAGAGGTTGCTCCACAAGGAAAGGATTACAAGAACCAAGTGATCACAACAAGATCACTACACTCTTTCTCAAACTCTTTTACAAACACTCTCACTTCAATTACAACTTCACTATAGAATGAGTATTGAATTTTTGGCTCTATGAAGTGTGGTGAGAAAAACTTCAGTTGTAGAGTGATATTAGCAATCAAACACAACTGAAAAACTAGCTCAAAAAGAATTGAAATGAAAGCTTTAAACTCTTTTCTTTTCTCTTTTGAAAACAATGCAAACTTGAGGATTTTTCTAAGTGTAATGCAAGAGAGACTTCTCCTCTATTTATAGGGTTAGAAAATAGGTTAAAAACAATTTCTTTTGTCTTATTTTCTCTGAAAAAGCTCCCCAACAACTCTCCAAAAATCTGTTAAAGCTGAAAATAAAAACAGTTTTTCAGAACTGCCTAAAGAGGAAAGAGCCGTTAGGCTTGTTGCAGGCCTGGCGGTCGACCGGTCCGGTCGACCGCCAGCACAGCTGCAAAGAGCCGTTGGCGCCCGGTCGACCGGTCCGGTCGACCGTCCCAAAAGAGGAAACACAGTTTCCTTCTTCCGGTCAACCGGTCCGGTCGACCGAAACAACCTGAGAGCAATTTGCTCTCCGTCGGTCGACCGGTCCGGTCGACCGACAGACATGCACAAACAGAGCATGTCCAGACACATCTCCGGTCGACCGGGCCGATCGACCGAAGTTGCCTGAAACAGAAAAACTGGGCTGTTTTGAGTTAGAAAAATTTTGAAAAATATTTTAAAAATACATATAGCTAAGTATTATGCAGAAAATAGTTTATACACATGTTTTAAACAAGATTTTCAAGATTAAAGCTTTTGGTACATGTATATATAAACTAAGGCATAAAACTTAGAAATAGCCATTTTTCCATTTTCAAAACATAGGAAATATATGAAACAAATGTGTGTGCAAATCCTAGAGCCAAATTTCATATACTCAAACTTTAACATTCTATTTCTTACAATGATTCTAAGACTTCAAGATCTTCAATAGGCTTCTTCATATGATCTTCAATACTTGTTCCTTGAGCCCAATTGGAGTTGACTTGAGTCCAAATCCTTGTATTTGTGAGAGAAGACTTCTAGAATGAATAGAAATCTGAAACACACTTAAACAACAATTGTTATTAGTACAAATAACTAATATGTTTTGTAATCATCAAAATACACTAATCATGGGTGATTGTAACCTTGGGCCAACAGTGTTTACATAAAAATTTAGTTTTTACTTTCATTTGGTATCAATACTTACAATATATATATATTCTTACAATTGGTATCAAAATTATAAACTATTTTCTATTGGTACTAATATTTACAATTGGTATCAAGATTTACAATATATATTTGTTTCAATTGGTATCAAAAACACACAATGTTTCATTCTCTATTGGTATCAAAACTTTACAAGATGTTTTCAATTGGTATCTATTGGTATCATAATATTTTGATATTTATTGCTTATATGTAAGGGAAGCTTAACATCTTCTCTACATATAAATTCATGTTGAGTATACTTTTTATATTAAAGTGATTGACCTCTCTTTGGTATGTAGTACACGTGTATAGTGGGAGCTTCACATCTCCTTTCATACTTTGTATATTATGCTTTATGTGGTTAGGGTTTAGTCCCCTCTTTTCGTATAAATGCATGTATGCAGGGGGAGTTAACTATACGTCTCTCTTCTTCATGAATGTATATCGCATATATATAACTTTATTGTTTGATTTAACAAAAAGAAGAAAATTTCTTTTGAGTTTATCTTGTACCCTTTGTTAATGATTTGACAAAAAGGGGGAGAGAAATATTTGGAGATTTATATATGCATGTCTATGCATGTTTAATTTTGTTTACTTTTACAATTGGTATAAGAGCAATTGATATCAGAGCATTTTTATTTATTTCCATTTTTATTATGCATGTTTATGTTGAGCATTCATTGCATATCTTTATTGTTTATTGCTATGCATGAGTTAAAGGGGAGCTTCTATGAAGCTTAACTTAATCCATGCATATATAACTCCATGAGTTTTGTCATCATCAAAAAGGGGGAGATTGTTGGTCCAGAGGCCCATCACTCTAGTTTTGATGATGATTAACTTATGTAGTTATAGTTTACTAATAATCTTGTGATATTAATTTTAGATATTTGATCAAGTTATTAGTAGGTGTTTAGCTTCAATAAAGGAGTTTTGGAGCTTTCACATATTGATTCAAGAGCTCGAGCGTCAAGATCGTATCTAGCACTCGGTTGGAGTCAAGCTCGCTGGATCACGTTTGGATCGAGTCGACTCGGAGAAGGAGTTCTACAAGAAGACTTCGGTTTGCTTAGTTTAGTTTGTTTAGATCTTGTGTAAACATTAGATAGTGTTGATATGCTCAAGTTCACACACACACAAAAATTTTCAGTTTATTGGTTTTTGGTTTAACCGATATTGGATTTCATGTCAAAAATATAGATATAAATCTTTACATGTATATTAGATTCTATCCATATACAATATGCTTCAAAGTTGTTTAAATATCATGTTTTTATATTTACATGAGTTTTGAAGAAAACGGTTTTCCATTTCAAAATTTCAAGTTTACAAAATACCGATTTGGTTTAAGGCAAAATTTTCATATCACAAAAATGGTTCAAATAGTTTATAGTATGTGTTGAATTTTCATCACACATGTTTATATTTCAAAGATCTTAAAAGAATTTATTTTTGTGAAATTTATGTGATTTTATGAGATTTTATGTAAGTTAAAATACCTAAATTTTAATCCCTAAAAACAGTTTGACCTGCCTTCTGCCGGTCGACCGAGGCAGAAGTCGGTCGACCAATCCGGTCGGCCGACGTGAACAAATGTGCACGGTTGTTTAAGCTGGAAGGCCGATCGACCGGGTCAGTCGATCGCCAGAGAGCTTCTGCTCTCTTGAAATGGCCCCGGTCGACCGGCAGAGAGCTCTGCTTTCTATTTCCAGGTCCCGGTCGACCGGCCGGTCGAACGGTGGCTCAACGGTCATAAAAATGACCGTTGGCCGGTCGACCGCCCGGTCGACCGGAAGGGCATTTCTGCCCTTTCCTGCTGCCAATGGGCAGATTTTATTTTGGGTTATAAATACCCACTTCTTTGGGCTGTTTATACAAGTTTTTCAAGAGTAAAAATTCTCATCTTCTTAAGTGTTTAACAGCAAGTTTTTAAAAGAGTTTTAGGCTTAAAGATTTTATCTTTATTTGTTTTAAAGGGTTGGAAAAATCAAGAAAAGGAGAAGTCTTTGGGAGTTGTTTTGATCTTCATTTACATTTCAATTTAGAGTTTTTCCCAAGAATTTTTCTTTGTATTTTGATTTCCAAACTCTTTATATTCTCACACTTGAGCTATCATATCTATCCTATCTATTAGGATCTTGTTTTAGTGAGAAAATTGGTTTGTGTTTGTTGATACCACCAAGTGTTGTAACCTTCATTTTATTTGTTCGTATTCCTCTAGTGAGAGGTGATTGTGGAGGTTGCGTTTGGTTGTTAGTATCCCTCTAAGTGTAGAGGTGATTGTGGTTGGAGTGTTGGCTTTGAGCCTTATCCCTCTATTGAGAGGTTGATCTTATTTTGGCTAAGTGGTCATCCCTCTAAGTGTAGAGGTGATAGTTGTTTGTGCCTTGCCTCTTGTGTAGAGGTTGTATTGATTGAGAGAGGAGTTGTGTACTCCAAAGTTGTATTACCTAAATCTTCAGTGGAGGTTCCCTGTGTGGGATGTCCTGTGTGGACGATATAGTAGAAATTCTTCTGTGTGAAGGCGGGGACATAGAGCGGTGGCTCGAACTTCGAAACATATCTTGGTGTTTGCGTTTGATCCACTATCTTTAACTCTCTCTCTTATTGTGCATTGCCTCATATTATTCATATCTTATTTATGCTTGGGTTTGATTGTGTGCCATACTTTTGTTGAATCAAGAGAGCTTTACATAGCACCTCAACTCTTTTTTAGAGGAATTTAGAGGAGATAGTCTAGAGCCCTTCACCGGGAATTCGGCTACACTATTTGGTTACACTAAGTGTATTGCAATTTAGATTTAATTCCGCATTATTTGTCATTATATTAGCCATACACCTATTCACCCCCCTAGGTGTACTTACACCGTGTACAGTACCCACTCTTAGTAACTAAATATATCATTAATTAAAAGATAGACATACATAATTAAAATATAAAGAGAGAGAGAAAAGAAAACTCACACAGAGAATGGCTCGGCAATGGGAGGCACGGCCGGATCACGTGGAGAATGACGATGGTTCCGGCGAGGTAATGCTCTATTCTGGTGGCACCGCGTGAAGGAGAACAACGAGAGGAGGAGGAAGCTCTGGGGGATGGCTTGCGTGGCGGAGTTGAAAGCCCGGCTGCGATGGAAGTGCGCTAGCCTGCACTGTGCGCGCTGGACTGCGCGCAAGGGGAGGGAGCTCTGCCATGGCTGCTGGTGGTGCTGTTGTGTTCTGACAGGGGTGTTGCTGTGCGCCTGGCCATGGGGTTAGAGAGCTTGCAGCCAAGGGGGATAGCCTGGATGTTGTGTGGGCCTGGGCTGAAGGAGGTCTCGCATGGGGTGGTTGTTAGGGTGCGCCGGCCTGCTGCCAAGGGGAGGAGGGGTGATCTTGGCCTGCTGTGTGAAGGATTCGGCTAGGAGGGTGTGCTCGGGCTTGATGGCTGCTGCTGTGCTGGGCTGTGGTCGGCTGTCTTACTGTGATGGTGGCGGCTGGAAGAAAAGAAGGAGATGGAGATGCAGGGGATTTCGGGTGTGGTTGACATGACTCCTTGCCAGGGAGGCGAGGTGGCCGGAAGGTAGGTGGGGAGATCGACCAGAAGAAGAGGTGTTGGCCGGCTGGGAGATTGAGAGCTGGGGGAAAAGCCATGGGCTGTGGCTGTAGATGTAGAGAAGGAGATGAAAATATTAGGATTAGATTTTGGTTTGTAATGGTTAAATAGGAGATTAGATATAGGGTTAGTGGGCAATGGGTTTTGAGTATAATGGGTATAGATTGGGTTTGTGTAAATGCTAATGGGTTATGAGATAATATGATTAATAGGTATGGATCAAGATAATGGGTAAGAGTCAAGAATCAAAGGGGGTAGGAAATGATACTACTACTAATAACAAACATAATAGTAATAATAAAATAAAATAATAACAATAAGAATAATAACAACATTATTAATAATAATAACACTAATAACAATAGTAAAAATAATTAATAATGAAATGATAATAGAAATATCCACTACCAATAAGATCAATCAATAATAATAATAATGATAGAAATAATAGTAATAAGTAATTAAGAATATTGATAAGAAATATTGGTATTACATATATAAAGCCAAATTACCATTTACCATCTTAAAATAATTTGCATATTTATTAATAATAATAATAATCACAAGAGAAAAGCAATAAATTAAGTTGATTAATAATCATAATAAAATAATTAGTAAATCCAAATAGATACTTAGGAAAAAATAAAAATACAATATTTTCTAACTTGGGATCTTACACCTTATCAGATCCGGGTCCAATCCGGGTTGGATCCTGAGTGCAACGACTTCTCCCATTGACCGCTTTGAATTTTGAATTCGAAATTAAATTTCCTCGATCATTGCACCCGCTGACGTCGCCGACGAGGCTTGCTGTCGCCCTCACAATGTCAACATCCAACATGTCCCCTTCGGTACTCCCACTCTGTACTTGCCCCTCTTCATCCTCCTGTAGTAATGCTACTACTGGCGACTTGTCAGAGTACGAGGATAACTGCCCCTTTCGACAGAGCTCCCCCACTATAATCGATGACGCCACCGCCAGCGGTGCAGAGGAGGTAGAGCCTAATTCCCCCATTGCCATCACCGGCTTCATCATATCCACAATAATAACTAGGAACTCAAATGACCTCTCTGACTCTGATCGACCAGTTGAGGCAGTCTGAAATGCCCCGATCCCGCAGGTACGGGAACGCTACGGTGACATATATACGCAGAGTGAAAATATCTCTACATATCTACGCTAAACCTCAGTACAGGAAAATAAACACAATATAGACAATATTCTAGCATTAAATAAGTATAAGAATACTTGCAAAAGAGGTCAGTGATCATGATAGATGTGGATAACATGTATAGATAAGGAAATAAAAATAAATAACAAAAATCCCTATGAATCGAAAATGGTAGCGGTCTCAAGATAATGTTCAGGAAATATCAGGTGTTACAAAATCTCTGAGCTCCAACATGGGCACGCAAATTTAATGTCGTCAGAAAGCGACCTAATGAGTGATAAAATGAAGGAAGCAGTAATAGTATATTATAGCACAATAATAATAGATAATACATGTGGTGATACAATATAATGATAATAACAATCGGGAGAAATATACAAGTGCCATATTTTAACATCATCAATATCTAACATGTTATAACAGTGACATTACCACAATAATATCCAATTTTATATCATTACTATCATTTTATATGTCTGGGCTATGCTACCAAAAATAATAATTAAGTCACTTTGAGGGATTATGTTACTACAGTCAATAGTATTATACCATTTATATATTATTCTCAATATACATAATATGATACAGTATTAAGTATTTCTTATTACATTAGTGTGTATAAGTAACATGTAGCAGGTTTTAATTACTTTATATTTCTTGTTTAATCTAATAATAACAGTAGCATACTGGTGTCGTGATGAATATGAACATGTAGATATGAAGTATGTAGAATAACCATACTACAGTGTTATGATTATACAGTAATAGTGTCTATAATGCATACATGAAACAGAACACATGGAATGCATAGTATAGGTGTGCATGAATCGTGTGTCACCACATAAAGCGTAACAAGTATTAGAAAGTATAACGAGGTATACAGGTGACATGATAGTGGATAAAATATCAGGAATGTAACAAGTACAACTGAACATCAATATACATGTATCGAGCAAGTCATGTTATTTATATAATAATAATATTCAGTGTCGCATGATATTTTAATCAATCTTTTCCGGTGTCTCATACCACTGCTAGTTCATACCGGAGCCCGCACTCTGGCCGAACCATCCGAATATGGCATATGAGTACCATGATCCGAACGAGAGAGTGACCAGATAACAATCGTTCCTGTCGTTATCATTGTTTATACAAATTTATTATGTTAATTAGAAACCTAATGGTCAATGAGCTCTAATCGAGCGGGTATACCCCGTGCATACCCGGGATCACCACCCTAAATAGACCCCTGGCATGCTGAGCCAGGGCCCTCCGCTAAGAGGGGAATAGGAAACACGAAGCTCAATAAGCTATAACGGACGATAGCCAGCACTACCACGTCCCCTGCAGTGGGACTAACAATGGATCTAGACATCCACCCGACAAAATCTAGTCAATCATCAAGTCTCCCCCAACCCGTATTGTATTCATTATATTTAATCTACACAGTATCCAGGAATAAGAACAGTGCATGGTACATGTAACACGATAACAGGACATGAGCTTTGTTGATAGCATGAAATAAGATAACAGGAAACGGAAAACAAGGGATGTGGATTCTAGAGGTGGCCCCCATGGCTTACATCCATGTGGCACTTAGTTTCACACATCACATATCAACAACACTCAATCCAGTAACGGGTATATCAATATCAGTAACAGAAAACAATCATGTAACGAGAATACAAGAATATCCATGTAATAATAACTCATGTAATATAAACAGTGATCAATGAAACAGGAATACAGAAATAATCAATGCATGTACACATGTGAATCCATGCGACAAGTACATGTAATAACAGTATAGAGTACCCGTGTAACGGTGATACAAGTATCAGAAGTACAAATATAGCATGTCAATGTAATCAGTGATACAAATACATGAAATAATAGTGTTCAGTGTAACCAGTGTTTATATAAAATAGCAGTGTCCAGAGTACTAGAGTGTTCGCGTAATGATGATACTAGCACAAGGAATAACAATATTCGTGTAACAGTGATATTAGTACATGAAATAACGGTATCGAGTATGTTGGCCCAAAGGCCCATCGTTCTAGTTTTGATGATGATTAACTCATGTAGTTATAGTACTAATGATCTTGTGTTTATATAGTTCCAGATATTTGATCAAGATCTTAGTAGGTGTTTAGCTTCAACAAAAGATTCAAAGTCAAGTTTTGAAACTAGCACGTGTTGATTCAAGAGCTCGCGCATCAAGATCGCATCAAGTACTCAAAGGAGTCTAGCTCATTGGATCAAGGTTTGAACCAAGTCAAGAAGGAGGAGAAGATTTTCATGAAGACTTGTGTTATGTTTGTAAGTGTTAAGATTTGTTTTTAGATAAAATGTAAATTATAGATTAGTTGTGAATTGCTCAAGCTCATATACACACACAAAAGATTTATATGTGTTTTCATAAAACAGTTTTAGTTTTAGAAAATACCGTTTTTGTTTTGGAGCTTCATAGTATACATTCTTATGTTTCATGATTGGATTTCATCAAAATAAGTTTATATAGTTTATATGTGTTTTGAATTTCATCCATACACATTGTTGGTTCAAAAGCTTAGAAAAACTTATTTGGTGATTCTATACCATATGTTTGAGTTTTACATATATCAAAACTTATTTTAGAGTTTGTTGTCAAAAACATAAATATTTCATCTCATATGTGTATTGGATCATATCCTTACACACGAAGCTTCAAAAATGTTTAAAATATCTTGTTTTTGTATTAGGAGAAGTATTGAAAAAATCGTTTTTCAAATTAAAGATTAATTTTGAAAAATATGGATTTTTGTTTAAAGTAAAACTTCTATATCACAAAAATGGTTCAAAATGTTGTAATATGTGTTGTTTTTTGATCATACACATTTGTACTTCAAAGTATTTCAATGAACTTATTTTTGTAAATTTTTATGTGATTTTATGGGATTTTATAAAAGTTTTAGAAACTAAGTTTTTATCCCCAAAATTTCTGACCAGGCCTTCTGCCGGTCGACCGAGACAGAGGCCGGTCGACTGGACGGTCGACCGATGTGCCCAAAACGTGCACAACCCTTTGGCTTGAGGGCTGATCGACCGACCCGGTCGACCGTCCAAAGATCTTTGCTCTCTGGATCTGGCCCCAGTCGATCGGGCGGTCGATCGGCAGGTCAATAACTGGGCACAGTCGACCGGCAGGCCCCAACGGTAAGAAATTTGACCGTTGGTGATTGGGAAAAAGGATAGTGTGGTAGATTGCACAAATATTCAATAAAAGAAAGAAGGTTTAGAGTCAACCTTAGGTGCTTTGATCACTCCACAATGTATTTAAAACGTTTAATGTACCCTTTCCAAATCTTCATGTAGCATAGGGCTATACGAGTCGATTCCTCAGGGAGAGCTTGCGATGGAAGCATTACGGTTCGAAGTGAAGATAGAAAACGAAGGTTCTTCTCTGTCTTAAAAGAATAAAAAAAAACATAGAAAAGAAATGAAAGAATCGGTGGATTTGTGCATGATGAAAAATGAAATGAAAAGAAATTAAAAATAAGATTTGCTTGGAAAGGAAACTAAAAGAAAGAAAACTTTGTAGAAGATTTAAAGATGGAGAAAACCATGACTAGCTAACCTTACTAATTTGCTAAACTTACTAAACTCCGTGATGGTGATGCGTGCCTCATGTTGATTCATCGGCATATGTTTGTCTTGCGTGTTGGTCTAGTTGCTTTCCCACTTGGATGACGGGTGATCATTCTTGGACTTGTCTTGTAGCCTCATAGATGTCATCGGCCTACAAGATAGACTTTCAATAATGGAATCAAAAGAGCGACACTCAAGGGATGCTAAGGAAGAAGATACAACATTCATTAATGGAATTAAAGAAGTTATACAACAAATAGCATATGGTTGGTGATCCATCTCCATGTTCCATCAAGGCACTTGTTCTAAAGACAAGGCTCTAAATGAGGCACACATGAATCATATGGAATTACAACAAGAACTTGCCAAGCATGAAAGTAACCCATCGGGGATGAAAAAGACTCAACAACTTACAAGATGAAAAAAATTAGCAATCACCCAAGAGTTAGTAGTTAGCAAAGTTAGTGGTTAGCTAGTCATGTTAGAAGAAGTTAGCTAGCCATAAGAAAAGAAAAGCAAAGCATGAATAAAAGTGCAATGAAAGTAAAGCTAGAATTAAAGAAAGCAAGTAAATACTAGAAAATGCAATAGAAGAGAAAAGAGAATGGATTAATCCTTGCTTCCCAAGTTGTCACCCCTTGGTTTACACAAGCTTTCTCTCTCTTACAATCTCTTTCTTTGCAGAATTTCTAGGGAGGAAGAAGACTAAGAGAAATAAAACCTAGAGAAAAATCAAAATACAATCTCTTTCTCTATTCTCTCCTCTCTCCTCTGTCCTCCCATTTTTGCAAAGGCCCTGGTGGTGTATTTATAGCCTCAGAGAGAAGCCTCTGGAACCCAGGTTGTTGGAGAGAATCTCGGGCTCAACGGCCTTGTAACTGCTGCAGAATCGCGGCAGTTGCTGTGGATATGCGGCAGAATCTTGGCCGTTGAGGCTGAGATTTCTGGTGCGAGTTTGTTACAGGTTGTTAGCCACGTGGACCTTCTGGAAGTCTGAGCTGGTGCGTGGATATCTCTAGATCCTGGCCTCAACCTATGGGCTCTCTTTTGGGCTTTGATTTATTTTCCTTTAATTCTTGATAATTAAAGGGATTTTGGGCCTTTTCTCTATTAGAATATGGACCTGCAAAAATAGTGAGAAAAAGATTAAAAAATCATATTTTTATTTACAATATGCATGGTATGAATGTGGTAAAATATGCAAAAATGAATAACAATCACACCCCCATACCTAGCTTTTGCTCGTCCTCAAGCAAAAAAGAAAGAAAAAGAAAATCCTAACTAGTTTATTACACCACTTTCGTAGGTGACACGATTGCACTGAGCACGTGCAACAAGCCGTTAAACCTCTAGGTTACCCTAGAGGAGGAGTGTTGTCTCCTGAGGGTTTTCAGCGGATTGCACCCACAAAATCCATAAAGAAAAATAAAAGGGTTAGTGAAATTTTGATCTATGTTTAAAGATTCTCACTTAAGTTATAGGTTTCAGGTTACCTTAAACTTGTCATTCCTTTTATAGGCGTCTATTTGGAGTTTTGTTTTCATCTTAGGTTAAGTTTTTAGGGAAAAGATAAAAAACCGGATTTTGCATCAATCCTAGGATATATACATCTATAAATATGAAGGATCTTTCTTAGACTAAGTTTATTTATTTACTAATATATATAACATTTTTTTCTTTTTTTTTCTTTTTTTTATATATACAATATTATTTATTTACATTTCCTTAGCATCCTTAGGCTTTCTAATTTACCCTTGTAACGAGCCTCTTACCGATGACTTCCAAACCAGTCGGTCTTAGGGCACCAGATGAGAAAACATCCCTCGGGTTCGAGGACTCGAGTAAACTAGGCCACGAAGGAATTTAAGGACTTAACCACCTTTAGGCGTGATTGACAATGCTTCTTGAGGCACGACTAACCAGCTTAATTAGTGGCTAAGTATTTATTATTTATTTATATACATATTTTTTTTATATATATTTTTTTATTATATATATATATATATATATGTAAATAAAGTCACAAAGTCTATGATTAATCCTTCAATATGTTTAATGTACATATCCTAAAGAAAGAATTAAAATCTAGTAATCTTTCTTATCCTTTATTACTTAACCTAAAAATCTGACAAAACTCCTCTTTTCGACTTATAATTAGAAATCTTAGTTAAGAGCTTCCTTAATCCCTAAATTCAAGCTTGATTCTTTAAACATGGATCAAGAATTTCCTTATTTTTTTTAATTTTTTTCTCTTTTTTTATTTTCTAAAAGAAAAAGTAAAATCTAAAAGAAAATAGAAAATCTACTAAGAAAGATAAAATCTAAAAAGAAAATAAAAACCTAAAAAGAAAATGAAAATCCTAAAAATAAAAATAAAAGCCTAAAAAGAAAATGAAAAATCCTAGGTTAGCATCTACCCCCCCATACTTATCTCATGCATTGTCCCCAATGTATGCAAGATGAAATGATGCATGAAATTGGTAAAGGTATGAAGCTACTCCCTCCGTCGCTTTGGACCAGCAGTGGTGCTAGGTCCAGCCGACTGTGATCGTCTCAGCGCACCCTCGATACTATCCAACCTAGAGGATTGCTCCTCTACCTTCTTCCTAAGATGAACCTGCCCCCGAAAGATCTTCTTCATGCCCCGCCAGATGGTGGACATGAAGGCACGTGAATCAGATGGGGGTCCTGCCTCCAAAATTGCGGCTCATCTTCTTCCTCTAAGCTTTCCTCCGAAGAGGATTCCACCGGTATATCTTCGGGTTGGACACTAGGTGTCCAAACCGCGTGCAAACAACTGTTATATGAACTGGTGGGTCTCTCTGCAGTAACAAACACTCGGTTAAAAGAATCAAAGATATCGTCCGGTAGGAAAGTCCTACACAGACGTGTAATCAGGATGGGATGGGAATATTTTGCACCCCGAATACGGGAGGAATTGGCAAGGATTGCGTGAAAGATGGCTTTATTTAAACAGACCGTGTGTTGTCGAGTCATCAAATCATGAATTATTTGCAACACTGGTCTGTTAAAGGATGTGGCATGTTCAAGCCCTAAAATGTTGCGTTGGATCCAGCGTCCAACACAGTGCACATTTCTAAAGGTGGTGTTGGCTTTGAGCCCACGGTCCTGCTCTGTGCAGCGAGCCCCCATGATTGTCATGTACTCTATCAGTGGCAAGGGGTCGCTATGATGGGGGTGACTTGGGACATTAGTATTTCCTCAAGGAGAGGAATTGTGATAAAGATGTCCCCTAACGGCATATGGACTACGAATTGGTACGTCTCATAACTAACAGATGCATGATCGAGTGCATTATAAAATGTAGTGACTAGGTCAGGACAGTAATATGCATCATTCTCACTGTTATCATATACCAGAGAATACCAATTCCATGCATGTAATCGATCAACAAATATATGTCCATACCCCCCATGATCATTCAGAATTTTTGAAAAATCTTTTCCACAAACAGATTTGGGGCCATGTGTAATAGTGTAAATTAAAGCAATAGATCAAGAGATGAAAGATCAAACCACCCCCGGAGTTCGTGGGGGGAAATCCAAAGTCGGGTGTCAGAGGCACAGGTGACAGATTCTGGAAGATGTTGTGCTGGATCGGCCACCAGAGAAAGGAATCAACCAGTGGAAAATTCGGCCGAGCTCCAGTTGTTGCAGGACAGCCGCAGATGCGCGGCCCTGGTTGCGAGATTGCGACAGGAAAAGGGTTTCTGAGGAAGGGAAAAGGAATTGAGGGCGGCGCTTAAGATAGGGAGTTTAGATCTGAGAGATTTTCTGCGTTTGAGGGAGGAGGGTAGGGTAGAGAATATTTATAGGAGGGAAATAGAATGAGAGTTCCAACTTTAGCCCTAGGTTAAAAGTGAATTTACAAGCCTAGGGATATGGAATCTTGAAAATGAGTTTGACCCTAGGGAAGAGATGTAGAGACCTAGGAATTTTGAATTTGAAAAGTTATGAAACTCCTTTAAGCACATAAGTCCCTCATTTTTTTATTTCTTTTTTTTTATTTACAAAAGTGTGCAAAAGAATTATTTACAAGAAATATTTACAAGTGTGTCCAATGCCTAGGCTATTCTTTTGGTCTTTTTCCCCTGGCCCGTTTCCCATCATTCCAGTGTGTTTGTTTGCGCGGGCTCAGTTGGGAAACGTATTGAATTATTTTCTTAGCCCTAGGTGTTTCCAGATTCAATTGTTTGTTGTCATTCATCCTCCTTCTACCACATTGTTCATTAAAAAATTCCTTGTCACCACTTTCACTTTGAATCTCATTACTTCCAATGTTAAGGAATTTCAGCTCCTCTCCATACAACTCTTCAAAACACAGGTCAACATTTCCTTAGGAAGTGTACAATCAGTTAACCTACCCCGAGTTGGCTCATCCAGACACATGAGCTCATCAGCGAAAAGGTCTTCAAAGGATATGTCAATTGGAGGTACTTGAACTATATCCTCTTGGGATACAGTCACAGTTGGCTCAGTGAAAGTGAAAATATCCAAATCAACTTTCCCCTTTTGAAAGGGTACTCGGACAGTAGAATTTTCCATTTTAAGAGAATCACAAAATTGTGACTCATCTTGTGAATCTTCACTTACTTCCTCACAATTGTCTTTAACAAAGCTGACCTCGAATGTTTGATCTTTTGTCTTACGAGGCTGTGTGTGGAAGACATTCAGTTCATGAGTCATGTTACCAAAGGTTAACCTCATTGATCCATTTCAGCAATTGATTATGGCATTTGCTGTAGCCAGGAATGGTCGTCCCAAAATGACAGGAGTTTGAGCCCTTTGATTAGTGTTAGACACAGGTTGTGTCTCAAGAATTACAAAATCCACAGGGTAAATGAACTCCCCAACTCTGACAAGGACATCGTGAACTTCTCCCTTAGGTTTCTTGACAGAGCAATCAGCTAATTGTATTGTCATTTGGGTAGGGCGGAGATCGCCTAACCCTAATTGTTGGTACACAGACAAAGGTAGGAGATTGATGCTGGCTCCTAAATCAAGTAGTGCCCTATTGATGGTAGTCTGTCCTATGATGCAGGAAATGGTGGGGCTCCCTGGGTCTTTGTATTTTACAGGAGTTGGACCAGTGAGCAACTCGCTGATGGTTGATGCTAGGAAGACTTTCTTAGGGACTTGTGTTTTCCTCTTCTTAGTGCACATTTCCTTCAAGAATTTGGCATATGATGGCACTTGTTGTATGACATCAAGAAGAGGGACATTGATTTGGACCTTGTTGAACATTCTTTTATCTTCTCCATGTGAGCATTTGACTTGTGGTTTGTAAGCCTATTTGGAAATGGTACACTAGGCTTATAAGGTTGCTCATCTACCTTTTCTTTACCCTTGGCTTTTGAAGTGGATGGCTCTGTACTAGAGGATGATTTGTCAGAAGCTGGTTGCATTAGGACAGGAGGTGTTGGCTTTGGTACTGGATGAGATGATTGACTAGAAACCTTATTGTCTATCTGTTTTCCAGATCTCAGGGTATGAATAGCATGACAATGACTTGGGCCCGTGTCTTCATGTTGGGATTTGGCAATAGCTGGCTTGGTAACAGTCCTTTTTGTCTCTCGTTTACTGAATTAGCCAATTGCCCAATTTGGACCTGAACTTTATTCATATCCTGATGATAGTTCTTTGTAAAGGTTTCTAACATTTTCCTCAACTCTGATATTTTTGAATCATTCTGGGGTGGATGTTGATGATATTGAGACTGGAATATGATTGGTAGTGTGGTGGACTTTGATAAGGTTGTGACTGTGGTGGACTTTGAGATGGATGAAAATTCGGTGCATTACGATTGAAACTGGATGGGTGAGACTGAGCATTATATGGATGTGGAATTGGTGGCCTATGATGCTCAGGACCAGACTGACTCCATGAAAAATTTGGATGGTTTCGCCATCCCGAATTGTAAGTGTTGGAGTATGGATTGTGAGGGGGTCTGGTAAAAGCTGCATTCGTGTTCTCCTGATATGATTGAGGCTGATACAAAGGACACTCCTCAAAAATATGGTTGAGATCATGACAGTAGGTGCAACCTCGTTTGATCAGAGGTGATGGGTTGACCTGATTGACCACAGAATTTTCCCTAGACTCAAGCAGTTCTATCCTCTTCATCAATTGTGTGATCTTGGCTTCCGCAGCTATAGAGGATTCTATGGAGTGCATACCAGTTCTGGAAGTGGTGGAAGTGGGTTTATCAGGGCATGACTCCCACTGAATCATTTTCTCAGCTAAGGCTTCAAAGAGATCCCACCCCTGATTCTCATCTTTCTTCAAAAATTTCCCTTGGCACATGGATTCAAGGAGTGTTTTCGTTTGATAGTCAAGTCCGTCATAGATAATTTGGCACTGACGCCATTTCTCTATGCCGTGATGAGGACATAGGGCTAGAAGGTCTTTAAAACGCTCAAAATACTTCCAGAACGGTTCGTGTGATTCTTGCTTGAATTGCATGATATTTTTCGCATGAGGGCTGTTTTGTGGATGGGATAGAATTTCTTAAGAAAGACTTTTACAAAATCATCCCATGAAGATATTGAACTGACGGGAAGATTGTAAAGCCATTTCTTAGCAATGTCCTTAAGTGCAAACGGTATGAACCATAACCTAACAGCATCCTCGGTCAACTGGGAAATTCTTATCATTAAACATACTTCTTCAAACTCTCGAATGAAGAAGTACGCGTCCTCAGACTCTAGACCATGAAATCGGGGAAGTGTATTAATGAATTGCGGTTTCAGCTCGAAGTGATTTCCATTTGGTTCAGGAAGAAGAATGCACGATGGCAGGGAGGTGCGAATCGGATAGAATCGATCTTGAAGTGAAACGTTGTTTTCCATTGTGTCAAGTGGTTGTGTAAGTGCAAGTGTAGAAATTCTAACAAGTCTTGCAGAATTTGGATCACGGAACCACTCTTGCATATACAGTCACAAACAACGTGCACCGATCACACCAGCGAAAAAGAAAAATAACAAACAATAAAAGAAAATCAATCCAAGCTATCTAGGATTCCTGGACCTAGACGACTCCTAACTGATTAGACTGTCCACGGGAGGTTTAGTGTAGACTTTGACCACAAGCTAATCAGCCAGGTCAGGGCAAGGTTGTTGGGAGGTTTTCCGTCAAAGACGTTCCTTAATTAAGTAACCACCAACCTTCGGGCTTTCGGCCCTCAATCCCTTTCCCAGACACTGATTTTACAAAAGTCAATTTCCAACACTTTTCCCCCTTAGGATAATCTCCTAAGTGAGTCCGGATGTCCCTAGGGCCAACGTCTATCAAATTTTATTACAAGCTTGGGATTGTGAGTGCTTGGAAAATGATTTTCGGGCTAAGGAAAGGGTGATGAAATCCCCCACCTTATCTTATTTATGGGTGATGCCCTTAAAATCAGTTTGTGCAAGTGTACAGTTATAAACAAACAAGGTTCACTCAAAGCTATAAAAATCAAACAAGGAGTGAGTCCTATTCAATATGCAATGCACACGTACTTTGCTCCAGCACTCTTCAATAGTAAAATAAAAGAATTGAAAAGACACGTGCCTAGAAATGCAAATGTCTAATCAATTTTAACTTTGCAACCAATTTTTTACTGTTGATTATTAGCAGGCATAAGGTGAAGCATACAAGAATTTAAGTGTTGCAGCAGCTGTATTTTTTAGAGCAAGCAACCCTGCAGAAATTTGGTCAGTAGTTCACTCCTCCTTGCCGCGGATCCGCGGCTTTGGCCGTGGAATCGCGACAATTCAGAGGGCAACTGGTTTCTGCTTTCAAGAGCAGAAGCCCAGAGCCACTTATATGTTACTGCAATGCAAATTTTCCTGTTCTCTTCACCTGTAACCTGCAACAGAGAAGAAAATTCGTTTAGTTCTTCACTTGAAATCAAAAACCATTGCTCTCCCCGGCAACGGCGCCAAAAATTTGATTGGGAAAAAGGATAGTGTGGTAGATTGTACAAATATTCAATAAAAGAAAGAAGCTTTAGAGTCAACCTTAGGTGCTTTGATCACTCCACAATGTATTTAAAACGTTAATGTACCCTTTCCAAATCTTAATGTAGCATAGGGCTATACGAGTCGATTCCTCAGGGAGAGCTTGCGATGGAAGCGTTACGGTTCGAAGTGAAGATAGAAAACGAAGGTTCTTCTCTGTCTTAAAAGAATAAAAAAAAACATGGAAAAGAAATGAAAGAATCAGTGGATTTGTGCATGATGAAAAATGAAATGAAAAGAAATTAAAAATAAGATTTGCTTGGAAAGGAAACTAAAAGAAAGAAAACTTTGTAGAAGATTAAAGATGGAGAAAACCATGACTAGCTAACCTTACTAATTTGCTAAACTTACTAAACTCCGTGATGGTGATGCGTGCCTCATGTTGATTCATCGGCATATGTTTGTCTTGCGTGTTGGTCTAGTTGCTTTCCCACTTGGATGACGGGTGATCATTCTTGGACTTGTCTTGTAGCCTCATAGATGTTATCGGCCTACAAGATAGACTTTCAATAATGGAATCAAAAGAGCGACACTCAAGGGATGCTAAGGAAGAAGATACAACATTTATTAATGGAATTAAAGAAGTTGTACAACAAATAGCATATGGTTGGTGATCCATCTCCATGTTCCATCAAGGCACTTGTTCTAAAGATAAGGCTCTAAATGAGGCACACATGAATCATATGGAATTACAACAAGAACTTGCCAAGCATGAAAGTAACCCATCGGGGATGAAAAAGACTCAACAACTTGCAAGATGAAAAAAATTAGCAATCACCCAAGAGTTAGTAGTTAGCAAAGTTAGTGGTTAGCTAGTCATGTTAGAAGAAGTTAGCTAGCCATAAGAAAAGAAAAGCAAAGCATGAATAAAAGTGCAATGAAAGTAAAGCTAGAATTAAAGAAAGCAAGTAAATACTAGAAAATGCAATAGAAGAGAAAAGAGAATGGATTAATCCTTGCTTCACAAGTTGTCACCCCTTAGTTTACACAAGCTTTCTCTCTTACAATCTCTTTCTTTGCAGAATTTCTAGGGAGGAAGAAGACTAAGAGAAATAAAACCTAGAGAAAAATCAAAATACAATCTCTTTCTCTATTCTCTCCTCTCTCCTCTGTCCTCCCATTTTTGCAAAGGCCCTGGTGGTGTATTTATAGCCTCAGAGAGAAGCCTCTGGAACCCAGGTTGTTGGAGAGAATCTCGGGCTCAACGGTCTTGTAACTGCTGCAGAATCGCGGCAGTTGCTGTGGATATGCGGCAGAATCTTGGCCGTTGAGGCTGAGATTTCTGGTGCGAGTTTGTTACAGGTTGTTAGCCACGTGGACCTTCTGGAAGTCTGAGCTAGTGCGTGGATATCTCTAGATCCTGGCCTCAACCTATGGGCTCTCTTTTGGGCTTTGATTTATTTTCCTTTAATTCTTGATAATTAAAGGGATTTTGGGCCTTTTCTCTATTAGAATATGGACCTGCAAAAATAGAGAGAAAAAGATTAAAAAATCATATTTTTATTTACAATATGCATGGTATGGATGTGGTAAAATAAGCAAAAATGAATAACAATCAGTTGGCCGGTCAACCGGTAAGTCAACCAACAGGTCATTTTGACCCACAGTTTGACCCCAACGATTAGTTTTTGGGAGTCTATATATGGGAGCTGTTTTGGGTTATTTTCTACAAGATTTTTTGTGGGTTTTAAAGCCTGTTTTTCCTACCTCTCTTAGTGTTTTTCTCCACTTGTTTTAGGGCTAATACTTTCATATCAAAAGGAGAGCTTTCAAGAGTGTTTTTCAAAAGAGATTTCTTGAGCTTTTCACTACAATTCTATCTTGTTTTTCTCACACCAACTTGAGCTTTCCATTGCTATATCAATCCTACAGGAGATTTGTTGTGAGAGTGTTTAGGTGATCAAAGTGTAGAGATCACCAAGTGTTCATCTTGTATTTGAGGAGGTAAACTTGCGGGTTCGTGTTGACAAATTCTTGTGGGAGCTCAGAGGTGCAGCCTTGGCAAGTTAGTATGCTTGCGTGTGTTGTTCTTGCAGAAACAAGAGAGGGACTAGTGAGTCCAAAAGTTCTAGTGTAAACTCGTTGTAGGTGTTGCGGCACCGAGTGTTCTTGTGAGATTGTTTTTAGTGAAAATCCTTCATAATGTTGAAGGGGGGACGTAGAGCAAGGGTGCTCGAACCTCGAAACAATTCTCTCATGTTTGCGATTGCTCTCTCTTACTTGTGTTTACATTTCTTGCATGCATACATTGCTTATCTCTTTATATGCTTAATATATCTTATGCTTAATTTTTATATGATTGGGTTTGTTTGCTCACACTTGTATTCAACCAAGAGAGCCATAGTGACACCTCAACTCTTAATCTAGAGGAATCTTGATGAGACAGTCCAGAAGCCTTCACCGGGAATTCGGCTACACTATTGTGTTATACTTTGTGTATTTAGCTTAATAACTTTAGTTTGCTTAAATAGTTTTTAATTCCGCATCATCATCTTTAGATTAGCTTGTACACCTATTCACCCCCCTCTAGGTGTATTTTCAGAGTATCCATGTAACAGTAATAGTATATAATATGATAGGGTATCCGTGTATCAATATACATGTAACAATATCTGTATAACTGTGATAGATGTACATGAAATGATAGTGTCATGTGTGATAGATGTAACAAGAACATATGAAATAGATGTATCTATATATACAATATCAGTATTTATTATTATGATTATGATCGATATCACAAGTGAATTATTTATTAGTTCCTATTTTCAAACTCTTCACAATTATTTAAATAATTATTACAATATTTATTAATCTAAAATTTCTTTAATTGACCGTCTAATATAATCACCTATATTTTATATTAAATCATGAAACAAACTAAATATTATTTATTGATTATGTTTAATAAAAAATTATGCATATTCTTATTATAAATATTTCTTGATAATTACAAGTTATTAAATAATATTTACAGTGATTTACTCATAATCACGACTTATCAACTAAAGCAATCAATCAATTTCATTAATCATGATAAAATATAATTTATAAAGAAAAACACTCACAAAGTGACCATGAAAATGTAGCTCTTTCTCCTACTATCGCAACGGTTCCAGAATCGTCTAATTTATAATCTGGATGCTCCAAATATCGCCTGAACGCTAAATACACAAAATGGGTTAAATATGAAATAAAAAGATTTACAATGTATATATTATAATTCTTCAGGGGGTTTTATATAAAATTACCTTTATATAATTTTGGGGCAGGTTTGGGTTGCTAACGAGTTTGGGTTTAGATCCAATAACCCAAACCCATAACTTAAGTTAATGGGTTATTGGATTATAAGGTTAGGGTCAGGTTTTGTGGGTTATTAGGTTCGTACCCAATGGAAAGAGAGCGAGAGCGAGCGAGAGAGAGAGAACGAGAGAGAAGAAAGAGAGAGAAGATGGGAGCAGGGCAGCGTTTACCTGGGCGTGGCTGCACAGCCATGGCGGCAGTCTCACCCGACGACCGGCGGCCCTGGTCGGCCGGCGGCGCACGAGGAAGAGTGGGAGGATAAGGAGGAGAGAGATAGAGAAGAAAGAAGAAGAGGAAGAAGAAGAGGAAGAAGAAGAGGAAATGGGTGGTGTGGCGACCGCCGGAGCTGGGCTGGCGGCGCATAAGTCAGGGAGGAGGAGGAGTAAAAGTAAAGCGGGAGGAGAATAGAGAGTGAGTGAAAGGTTGATAGAGAGGATAGATTGAAGAGAGAGGGAGAGAAAGAGAGTAGGGAGGGGAGGAGGTGGCCTGATGGCCACGGGGTGGCACGCAGGTCTGCCGGCGGTGACGACCGCAGGGCCATCGGCGAGTTCAGCCCCCTTGGAACAGAGAGATAGTGAGGGGGGGGAAACAGTGAGAAAAATAGAGTGAGAGAGATGAAGAGAGAGAGAGAGAGAGTATAAAAGGGGAAGAGAGAGAGAAGGAGGAGGAAATAGAGAGTTTAGAGAGAGTAAGAAAAGAAAAATAAAAGAAAAGAGAAAAATACAGTGGGTATGACGGTGGGAAGGATGGAGAAAGGTTGGAGAAAGAGAGAGAAAGGAAAAGAAAGATTAATTAAAATATTATTTAATTAATAATATTTATGTCGGTCAAAATTTGACTAGTCCGAATGGTTCCCAAAAATTCTGTAAAATAGACACTATTATACGGAGAAGTAATGTGAAATCAATTCAAGAAATTCAGCCTGGTTTGCCAGTTAAAAATCCTGAAATATATCGCCGATACCGGTCGACATCGGTTTAGCCGAATTTTCGATAATTCAGAAAAAATATGCTAAAGTAGAAAATATAATTTTGAAGAACAATATGAAAGCGGATTAAAGAAACTCAGCGCCATTTGTGAATTAAAATTATAGAGTCGATTCTCGGTATTAGTCGATACCGACTTCAGAGATTTTTCAAAATAATCCAAAAAAATTTTCAGAAAATTCTGAAAAATTTAAAATAATGGAAAATAATATCTGAAAACATAAACTGACTTAACCTGACTACCAGGAAAATCTAATCAACTTTGTACGCTATATAAAGTACTGATATTATGAGCGTACATCAAGGATTGGGGGGGGGGGGTTACACAGTCTCTGATCGACCCACGCCTCTACCCACCGCAACCCCAATGTTCCTAGCATCAATGATGAACCTATCGATCTTCCCCACTGACCATTGTGATATCTTCCCCTTGCTGATCGTCTGAGCATAGCTCAACCTTGAGCTGGAACCGACGTCGACCTCCTCCGCAGAGGCCCCCACCTCGAGGCTTAAGGCATATAATCAAGCCTCTCCCCCTCAATGATCCCTGATGCCATTTAGACAGACTTTCACTACCATGCTATCTCTCCGCCTGTTGGCGGCTCTCGTTGGCACCACGTCGATCGCAGAAACCACAGCCTCTTCCCATCGTACCTAAAATTCATAAACACATTGCTCTCACACCGAGAAGGGCAAGTTTTCTCCCAGTGGCCCTGCCTGCCGCAGGCAAAGCAGCACAGGCCGGAGGGGCAGCTCGCTTTTCATTGGCCTCTACGACCACAGTGGTGACAGATGCTCCTCATCCAATTCTTTGCCACCGCAGTCGTCATCCTTTCTCGATTGAACGACACCTGTGTTGAGTTGGATGTCGAACAAACAATCCCACATTTGCTAAATATGGGGAAATCATGGGTATATAAAGATTTGGACAACTATATTTAGAAGGCTAGTCTTTTGGGATGGTACTCCAAGTTCTTACAAGTAGTATCAGGGTCATGCCTCGAACTTAGTCGTTGGGTGGGTGATGTTTGACCCCCCAAATGGGCGCTAAAGGTGCAATAGGCCCCTTAGAGCTAGTTGGGCTCTCGAAGATTTGGCAGCAGTGCTCCTGGTTCACGTAAGGCGTGTCCTCTGTCTATATAGTAAAGAAGAGTAATAGGCTGCAATTTGTGCTTAACGTAAGGCGTGTCTGTCCCGCGCTGTAAAGATTTGTGATCTCGATAAAGTATATGGTCTTCAAAGTGTGAAGAAAACATGAGCTTGCAGGGAGATTCGTTGTTCAAGTGGGGATTGTTGAGTTGGATGTCGAACAAATAGTCCCACACCAGCTACACAACGAGATGATCTTGGGTATATAAAGATTTGGATAACTCCACCTAGAAAGATAGTCTTTTAGAATGGTACCCCAAGTTCTTACAACGCGCGGACCCACTGGCATCCACTCCCCCCGAATTCCCTGTAGTGGACATCTAGCTGGACCTTGGCATACCGAACATCGACAGTCATTTCACAAAATTCTATGGAGCCTTCCCCTTGATGGAGAGTTTCCCTTCTACTACTCTTTTTCTAATTGACCCATTTTTGTAGTTATTTTTTACTACAAGTTCTTTGATGAGAAAAATTGTAAGAGTTAAATGAGTTGGACAAGTTCTAGTGTTTTGAATTGAAAAAAGTAAAGATGAGTGTGATCCGAGAGCTAATAGTTTTTGGGTGTGTCTGTTTCCCATAATTGTCCTGTAATTGGTAAAATGCAATTTTAGGAAATCACTTACAATATTTGTTTGGGGCCATAAGTCATAAAATGCACTTACAGCCTAAACAGATAATTTTGTGGTCATGAAAATTCACTTACAGCCCACTTGCAGTATAAACAGATAATTTTGTGGTTATGAAAATCTACTTACAGCCCACTTACAGTACAAACAGTTAATTTTGTGGTCATGCAAATCTGTATTACAGAAGTTAATATTTTTAATTATTAGATTAATCTTTTTAAATTATGAGAAATCCTTTTCTAATTAGTAGATCCGATTTAATTATTATATTAAAGTTTTTTATTAATTATTCTAATAATTTTTATTATTAGAATATTTTTTATTACTTGATTACCAATATTTAATATGAAATTAATAATTTTTTATTATTAAATTAATTTTTTTAATTTTGGAATGTAATATTTTCAGTTATTGAATTTAATAATATTTAATATTAGATTGTAATATTTAATATTTTTAATATTAATATTAGATTACTATTAATAGTTTAGTAATCTAATATATTTTATTATTTTATAATATTAATATTTTAGTATTTTTAATATTTAATATTTTAATATGGAAATTTTGCTACAACCGCCTACTTCACTTCATAATTAGAAAAAAAACTCAGCTTCATAGTATTGTTCGCTATTATCTCATCCATGTCAGCATAAACTAATTCCTCCCAGCCACTACTTCTTTATATATTTTTATTTTCTCTTTTATTCTTTCTCATCATCCTCGATGTTGCTCTCCCCTCAATCTTGACCCGACACAGAGTTATTCGCGGGTCGACCTGCGCGGTCAGGTCGCCATGAGGGTTGGAAGGGGACGGGGAGCCCCTTCCGGGGTCAAGGGTGGAGCCCCTGGATTTTTTTGGATCGATTTTTTGCAGATCTCGTTTGTTCATGCTCGCAATGAGTTTGATTGTGTTTAGATCTGGACGAGGTCTACTTATGATGGCGATGTTGATATGAGGATTATACTCATGATCGCAGTCCTCTGTGAGGACTGCCTCAGAAATAGGGCAAGACTGCGCCATAATTGTAGTCCTCACAAAAACTCAAAAATAGGGCATTTTGTGAGGACTACAACCAAGACTCAAATATAAAATATATTTGTGAATAGTGCGATGATGATTGCACTCCTAATAAAGAGGACTGTGATCATGGTCGCAATCGTATAAAGACTCAGAAATATGACATTTTTGTAAGAACTGATTATGGTCGCAGTCCTCATAAATAGTGCATTTTGTGAGGACTGCAATCATGATCGCAGTCTTCAGAAATATGAGTGCATTTTGTAAGAACTGCAATCATAGTTGCAGTCCTCAGAAATAGAGCATTTTCAAAGCGGTGTTTTGTTTTGAAGCGATTACTTAGGGGCATTTTCGTCTTTCACCACTGATAAGCGCTTTAGCGCTTGACACGTGGGCGCACATCCTTACTTTGAAAAAGGAGGTGGCTGAAATTTTGCAAGTGAGTTTTTTTTCCTAATTATGATTTGACTTAGGTGGCTGCAATGAAATCTTCCTTTTAATATTTAATATTTACTATATTTATTATTTATTTTAAACATTTAATATTTTTATTAGTTAATTTTTTTAATATTTATTTTTTTTATTAGTTTATTTTTTTAATATTTAATATGTTTAAATCACCAAATCGTTAGTTTTTGGTCAATTTTTTCACTTACTACTTACACATTACCAACCAAATGCCGTAAACTATAATATACTTTCGCACTTATAATTTCACATTATCAACCAAACACTGTAAAACTTACTTGCGTAGAACTAACTTACGACTGTAAAAGAGTTACAACTTACCACTTATGACTTTCGGCTACTGTAGGCCACTTACGGTGGCCAAACATGCCTTTTATATAAAGGAATTTGAGAAGAACAAGAGATGATTTTGAAGTGTGAGTCCCATATAGCAAGCCTTTCTTTTTGTTAATCCTTATATTATTTATTATTATTGTTATTATTTATTTTATTTTTTTATTTTGTTAATCAACTCAAGAAATTACTACTAATAATAATTGAAACTACAACAAGAAAAAAAGAACTTAAATCTTCTTATCAAGACTTATATGAGTCAATAACCCTAAAAAGATAGCGCAGGGGAGAGATATGAATGTAATAAGCGTAATAAGGCATTTCACTACACCTTCTATGTCGAATCGTACTTAAGAAAAAACTCAGCTTCATAATTTTGTTCGCTTCAGTCACCTCTTTTTTTAAAGTAAGGATGTGTGCTCACGTGTCAAGCGCTGAAGCGTTCATCAATGGCGAAAGATGAAAATGTCTCAAGTGATCGCTTCAAAAAAAGTGAACTGCTTTGAAAAATGCCCTATATCTGAGGACTACGACTTTGATCGAGGTCCTCACAAAATGATCACAGTATAGAGGATTGTGACTATGATACAATCCTCACAAAATGATCGCAACCTTATTTCTGAGAATTGCGATCATGATCGCAATCCTCATAAAATGCACTATTTATGAGGACTGCGGCCATGTCGCAGTCCTCATGGTCGCAGTCCTCATAAAAATGTCATGTTTCTGAGCCTTTATATGATCGTGATCATGACTGCATTTTTTCTTTATTAGGATTGCTATCATGATCGCAGTATTCACAAAAATGTCTTTTATTTGAGTCTTTATGAGGACTGCGACCATGATCGTAGTCCTAAAGAGGACCGCGGGTCGCAGTGCTCATAGAATGTCCTATCTTTGAGATTTTGTAAGGACTGTGATCTGATCACAGTCCTCACAAGATGCCATATTTCCGAGTCAGTCCTCACAGAACTCATCACGAGTACGAACAAAATGAGATCTGAAGGTAGTTCCCAAAAAAAATTTCAGGGGCTCTGCCCCCAATCTCGGGAGGGGCTCCCCGACCCCCTTCCAACCTCCATAGCGACCTGACTGCGCAGGTCGAGGTTGAGGGTTGAGCAATGTCAGGTGTCATAGGGAAAGATAAAATAGGAAATGAAAATATATAAACAAGTGGTAGTTTGAAGGAATCACTTTTTACTGACGTGGATGAGACTGTAGCGAATCAAATTATGAAATTGATAGGTGGCTGTAGAGAAATACTTATAAGAGTAAGAGCTAGATTTATCGTATGTAGATGTCTAATATTCATTTATTTAAAGTATGAATACAATTATAGGTACACATCAAAGTAATAGAATGATGTTGATATCAACTTTCAACTGAATCAACAAAAGTAATTTCAATTTCATAATTTGTAGATACACGAATCGAATTACTTGTACCTCGATCTGTGGGAGAACTAGTACAAAATCATTCATCCGACTGAATAGTTACTGCAATACAAAACACTAACTAATAAAAAACCGAGCAGACACTCGGTTTATCTAAGAAAACTTTATTAAACTTTCATTTGATTTTCAGAAAAGTAATAATTTTTTTTAAAAAAAGCAAAATAAACTATCATAAAATATGATTTTTGTTGTGGTCCAATGAAAAACTCCTGGATTTTTTATTTTTTTTTGAAAGCTCATGATACTTTATTATATCTTCAAGATTTTTAGTAGTTTATTATAACTTCATACTAATCGTTGATTTATTTTGGACAAAGTGCTCACTGTTTGAAATTCAGCAAGCTAGATCTCTTGTCGATATAAGCAAGATTTGTGACTGTGGTTTCTCATCAAGTTGGCACTGATTCATTGGTTGGCTTTTGTTGCGTATAAACACAAAACAAACATTAATCAAAATCCACCAAAAATAAAAATATAATTTACAATGCAATCACTTTGGATTTGAGTTTTGCACACAGAGTAAATTTTGGTGTGCAAGACTCACACCATGGAAGTGGTTTCCTCCGGAGCCGTCGCGCTCAAAAATAAACAAGTTTTTACTCAAAAAATAAAAATAAAACAAGTTGGAGGAAAACATTTCCCAACGCAATTTTATGCAGTTTCTCGAGATGCAGATGTTGACTGAGGTCCTCATGTCATTTTTGTTTCATTTTATTTGTTTATTTGTAGTGAAGAGGACAGCATTAACTTATTTTTTAAATTTTATCTTGTATCAGTGTGGCGTATAACTCTCACCAGTTTGTGGTAGAAAAATCTCTGTCACAAGTGATTGGACGCACCCGATCAGACCCATGAGAGCACACAGAAAAGAAACCCTTCAGGTTAGGAGTACTGGTGTGATGCCAGCCTAAAGTCTCAGCGGTAGAGTGTGCCCCACTGCTTGTAGGCTAGACAACGTGGTGCCCGTATGCGGGTGCTTGCATTGTCATCTGCGAGTAGGGGACACTTCCACAACAGAACGTACAAGCATCAAGGATCTGATAGGGGACACTCCCATCAGTGAGGTGAGGACTCCAAGCAGAAAACACTCCCACAATGAAGGATTTCGACTTCCCGTAGGCTAATGAAGAAGGAGACCGTAGGTTGGTGGTTGCGTTGTCGTCTCTAAGTGGGAGACACTCCCACATCAAAACGTACAAGAATTAGAGATTCTGACGAGGGACACTCCCATCAACGGGGTTTGAACTCCGAGCGCAGGGGGAGATGGCACTCTCACAGCGAAGGGTTTCAACTGCCTGTAAACTAATCGAGAGAGAGCTCGTAAACTGGTGCTTGAGTTGCCGTCTCCGAGTGGCGGACAGTCCCACAATGGAACGTACAAGCATTAGGAATTCTGATGGGAGACACTCCCATCAGTGGGGTGTGCTGAAACGATTAGGAGCAAAAATTTAATTTTATTTGATAATTTGAGAAATAATATATGGAATTGAAATAACAAGGGTGTTACCAGAGGTGGTACTCTCCTGCCTTCATTGGAGGTACAGGCTTATTCAATCGCTTTATAATGAGTGACCATGTGCTGCGGTTAGATAGGAGGCGGAGCGCTCGATTGTCCTGGGTTAGAGGCTGCCCCAGGGTAAGAACGTACTTTTTGAGGAAGTCTTAGTAAACAAGTTCTTTAAGGTACCACCAGAGGCTTCTACAGTGGGAGTCTTGTGTCCCTTACTATCATGATAAGAACAATAATTTTTCGCTCCGGGAAGTGTAGGATCATGTTGGATCGGCTTCACGCGCCTTATCCTTGGTTGGTAATTGATGGCACTGAAGATTTCGTTTATGAGGATTCTCAGCGGGGTGAAGTGTTGTTCTATTCTGAAGACTCGAAGTGGATTTTGAGAGAGAATCAGGAACGCCTGCTTCTTGAAGGCAGGTTGCCCTTGATTCTAATTATCAGCATGCATCGGAGTCTCCCGCTACGAGTTCATCTTCTCTTCGTCATTGTCGCGTTTGAGAGAGTAGTTGACGGAACTCTTCATAGCCTCCTCCAACTGAATGAAGGCTGGCCTCAAAACAGGACCTCACTCATTCATGTGACGTCATGCTTCAACAGATATTTGTACAGGGGGTGAGAAACCTGCAGCCTGCTGATGAACGCGAGTGCAGATACATTTTCACCGCAGTTGGAAACTTTGGAGAGCTCGTTCTGAAAATAGCTAATGTAAGACTTGAGGCTATCAGCCTACCTCATTTTGACAGAGAGGAGGTGGTGGTTATTCTTCTTGGCCTCCTAGCGGGAGGCATTTTTAGAGAGAAACGTCTCAGTTATCTCCTCAAAATTGTGGAATGAACGCGGTTGCTGGGAGTAGAACCAATCCGAGGCCACACCTTTTAGGCTGGACGGAAAGGTTAGGCATATAAGTGGATCATTGCAAGAGTGGACCACCATCCTATCTCGAAAGTGTCGATGTGTTGAACTGTGTCGCTCGCTCTGGAGTAATAGTCGAAGGTCAAAGTTGTGAATTTCTTCGGGAACTCACACTTCAGAATCTCTTCGGATAAAGGAAGTCGAAGATTTTGGTAGCTGCTAGTATCGGTCTACTACGGAATGCAGTTTTGCCTCCTTGATCACCTTTGGACTAGTTCGTCGAGGGTAGAGATGTCAGGAAACTCTTCGATTTGTCTCTGAATCTTGTCGCACAGAACATCCATTGTTGGCCCAGAGGCCTTCCACTCTAGTTTTGATGATGATTAACTCATGTAGTTATAGTTTACTAATAATCTTGTGATATTTAGTTTCAGATATTTAATCAAGATATTAGTAGATGATTAGCTTCAATAAAGGTGTTTTGGAGCTTTCACATGGTGATTCAAGAGCTCGAGCGTCAAGTTCATATCTAGTACTCGGTTGGAGTCAAGCTCGTTGGATCGCGTTTGGATCGAGTAGACTTGGAGACGGCGCTCTACAAGAAGACCTCGGTTTGTTTTAGAATAGTTAGTTTAGATCCATTGTTAAAGATTAGATAGTGTGGTAAGCTAAAGTTCACAACACACACACTTATTTTAAGTTTCATGTTTATTGGTTTTGGTTTTCGGTTTAACCGATCTTAGTTTTCATGAATAGATAGAATCAAAACAAGTTTACATGGTTTAATGTATATTAGATTTGATCTATATACATCTATGCTTTATCTATTTAGAAAAACTTATTTTGATACACTATTCATGTGTTTGGAGTTTTGTATTTAGACAAAACTTATTTCGGATTTAATGTCAAAAACATTGATATATATCTCTTTCATGTATATTGGATTCTATCCATATACTACATGATTCAAAGTTGTTTAAATATCATGTTTTTGTATTTGCAAGTGTTTTGAAAAAATCAGATTTTCATTTCAAAAATTCAAGTTTTGGAAAATACGGATTTTGGTTTTCGGCAAAATTTGTAAGTCACAAAAATGGTTTCAAAATGTTTGTAACTTGGTTTGATTTTTACTCAAACAAGTTTGTATATCAAAGATAATACAAGAACTGATTTTTGTGGAATTTATGTGATTTTATGGGATTTTATAAAAGATAAAAACCTAAGTTTTTAAGTCCTAAGATTTGCTGACTGGCTTACTGCCGGTCGACCGCAGCAGTAGTCGGTCGACCGGTGTGGTCGACCGACGTGCACAAGCGTGCACGCCAGCATCGGGCAGGTAGCCGGTCGACCGGGACAGTCGACCGTCCAGAGAGCTTTGCTCTCTGAAAATGGCCCCCGTCGACCGGGTCGGTCGACCGACAGAGAGTCTGCTCTCTGAATCCAGCTCTGGTCGACCGGCGGTCGACCGGCCCGAGAGTAGTTGCTCTCTGGATCTGGCACGGTCGATCGGGCGGTCGACCGCTGGGCTCAACGGTCAATTTTTGACCGTTGGCCGGTCGACCGGAAGGGCAAATTGGCCCTTTTCAGCTGCCAACGGGCAGATTTTCTTGGGGTTATAAATACCCCATTCTAGAGCTATTTTTCAAGATGTTTTTAAGAGAGAAAATTTACATACTTCAAGTGTTTTTCAGCAAAAGTTTTTGGGTTCAAAATTCTTGATCTTTATTTGTTTTTAAAAGTGTTGGAAATTCATAGGAAATAGTCTTTTGGGAATTGGTTTTTGTGTTCTAAATTCTATATCTATTTGGAGTTTTTCTCAAGTGATTTTCTTTTTTCAAAACACTTTGTTTTTTCACACTTGAGCTTATCATTCTATCCTATCTATTAGGATCTTTGTTTAGTGAGAAAAGAATTGGTTTGTGGTTGAAAGAGACCACCAAGTTGTAAACCCTCCTTGATTTGTGATATCCCTCTAGTGAGAGGTGATTGTGGGTATCCCTCTAGTGAGAGGTTGATAGTGGAGGTTGTGTTGGTATCCCTCTTAGTGAAGAGATGGATTGTGTTTGTTTGGCTTTGTGCCTAGCCCTCATTTGTGAGGTTGATATTGGTGGCTTTATGCCTAGCCTCTAAGTGTAGAGGTTGTGTTGTATTTGAGAGAGGAGTTGTGTACTTCCGGTTATTGTATTGCTCAAAATTCTCAGTGGAGGTTCCCTGTGTGGGAAGTCCTGTATGGATGAGTTAGTGGAATCATTATGTGTGAAGGCGGGGACGTAGAGCTGTGTGCTCGAACCTCGAAACATATTTTGGTGTTTGCGTTTGATCCACTTTCTCTAACTCTCTCTCTTATTTTGTGCCTTGCATTGATTCATATTGTCATATCACTCTTATATGCTTGGTTGTGTTTGTTTGTGTGCCTCACTTGTGTTTAACCACGAGAGCTTCATATAGCACCTCAACTCTTATTCAGAGAAATTAAGAGGAATTAGTCTAGAGCCCTTCACCGGGAATTCAGCTACACTCGTTGGTTACACTAAGTGTGTTGCAATTATGTTTTAATTTCCGCATTATTGTTCATAGATTAGCCGTTCACCTATTTACCCCCCCCCTCTAGGTGTATTTTCAATTGGTATCAGAGCCTACGCTCCTGATATTAGGTTTAACCACCTAGGAGTGTGATCTTAGTTTTGCTAATCTAGATTTGCATTTGCACACTTATATTGTTTACACACACTCATGGACTTCATGACCCCACATATGTTTGATACTTCCAACATTGTTGTTTGGAAGGCTAGGATGTCCATGTATCTAAAAACCCTAGGCTTGCATGTTTTCCTTGCCGCTACCAAGAAATCTTGTCTTGGTAATAGCAAGCATACAGAGGCCAATGCACAAGCCCTTGAGGCACTTAGAAGCACGCTTAACAAAGAATATCTTTCTATGATTTCTAACTGTGATTCCGCCTTTGCAGTGTGGAACACGTTGACCTCGTCCGAGCTTCAAACGCCAAACATTATGGAGAAGGAATCTAGTGGAGAAGTATCCGAACAACATTGCTACATGGTCCAAGGGAATGACTCTCTTGAGGTACATTCGGACACTCAACTAGATAGTGCTAGTTCTTCTTGTGATGAATATTTTGATGCCGATGCTTTGAATGAAGAACTTTCAATTGTTTGTGAAAAATTGTTAGAAAAATATAAAGCTTTAAAAAAAAAGAGTTTTGGACTTAACAAAGAAAATGAAAACTTGTCTTGTAAGCTTGATGTTGCTTTGCAAGAGAGGGATGATATTTCAAGTGAACGTGACTCACTTAAATCCCAACTTGAACTTGCTCTCAATGAAAACAAAATTTTGAAAACAAAAAATGATTGTGAAAATGTTTTGAAGAAAAATGAGGCTTTATCTTCAAAAGTTGTTTTTGTTGTAAAAGAAATGAATCTTTAAAAATGAAAATTGTTTCTATTTCAAAGGAATTGAATTTGGTTTCTAAGAAGAACATTTCTTTAAAAAGTGATATTGATTCTCATGTTTGCCATGCTAGTGTAGCTTCACATTCTAACTCACCTATTGCATTCACCTCCTCTTCTTTCATGATTGAAAATGATATTTGTATGCTTAAGAAGAGTGTGGATTGTTTGGGCTCCACTTTGAGCCATTGTGTCATGAGCCATACACGTTTGGAATTCATATTTCGAAAGAAACAAGTTCCATCTTTGCATGTACACAAATCACGGCATACACATGCTCCTCACGTACACACCCATAACACTATGTATGCTCATGTGTACACATGTACACATTGTGGACGTAAGGGCCACCTTACTAAGTTTTGTTATGATAGACTACATGATGTAAATTTAACAAATAAGTTTGTTTGGATTAGGAAAGGAGCTAACCCCCATGGACCCAAAAGAGTATGGGTACCAAAGACCACTCCTATTTTATTTGATGTAGGTGTGGGCTCTCACATGACGTGAGAGTGATGGTGCCTTGAGGTGGATGCGTTCCGAGCTTAAAGAGGACAATTTGGATGCATTACTTTCAAGGGGAGTTTGGTGGAAGGACCACCATGGTTTGGAGATACGGAGATGTGCCCTTTTGGTTTTGGTAACTATCTCTTACTCCTCATTTATATTTACATGCTTTTCATATTGTTGATTTTTAGCATGTCTTGTTTTTAATGCTCATTATATCATATGCCATGTTTATTAGTCCTTTGACATACATGATTAGTATTTGAGATCACCCATGCTTATATGGACCCATATTTTGTGTTCTCACTTTAGTTTAGCTATTGTGTATATCATAGACCTATGCATGTGCATTTACATAATGATCATATAAGTTTTGTTTTGATTTCTATACTTCATGTTTTGATTACATGTTTAAATGTTAGTTTTCATTAAAACTTGGATATATACTTGTACAACTAGTGAGCCACAAATAGACTTTTATATGTTTGTGCTTAAATGCTCATTTGTACCCATTAGATGTACTAGTATAGCCTAGTTTTGATGATTCATATATTTTGACTTGTATTCCATATTTTTGACATGTTTTTCATGTTTATGTTTAACTTCATGTATATGTCTATTTTGTCTAAACTATTAGTTATACATATACATTCATGAGCCACTTGCCTTCATGCATATATTTTTGTGGACTCATTCTTGTTTGGATATGTATGTATACTTTAGTTTGTACAAGACATACATATGCTTTGAAGATTAAATTATTTTAATGAAGATTAGATTTTCTTGTGTTTCATATTTTTTTTAAAGGAATTTCTTATTGAGCCAATTTGCCTATTTCTATGACTATGTCTTTCACAAAACTTGTACACTCATATTATTTGATGTTTTCTCATGATTTTGTTTTCATGAGTATTATATGTGCTATATAGATTTTGAGTGACATTGGTTTAGTGATTTTCATGTTTTATGGAATATATTTTTGTTTTATTCCTTACTTGAAGGATTTCGTGCTAGTTTTCAAATTTTCATATAACTAGTTGCGGTATTCTTCATATGGTAGAGTTTTCAATTGTGTTATAACATTTTCAAACTTATTTTTGAAAACCCTTACCTATTAAAGGGCGGTTGGTTGGGCGACCATGCCTTGTATGCTCATTATTGAAAATCTATTTAAAACATGTGCATGAAATGGGTGGTAGGAAGTATGAGTTATACACTTGATTCTCATTTTAGTTTCAATTGATATCATTGTATCTTTTCAATTGGTATCACTATTGACATTCTTTTTGTATACTCATATATGATTTTATATATGTATGATTAAACTTCAAATAGTATCAATTTCGATTGGTATTCAATTTCCCATACATATATATGTATTTATGTTTTGATTGTACTTACTATATCTTTATATCTTTGAACACAAATTTGGTTATGCTAAAATTGATTTAGTCCTTAATGACAATTATTTAAATTAGTATCTTATACAAGCTTATGCAATATTTTGTTTGGTATTTCATAAAGGGGGAGAAAATTCATATTTAACCTTTCAATTGGTTTTGTTTACATTTGGTATCTTACTCCCACACTTTATGTTGAAAAATGTTTGAAAAATGATATTGATTTTTTTAGTATCATACGCTCCTAATGAAAAATACTTTCAATTGGTGTTTCAATGGGTATTTGTTTTATTTTCATTATTGGTATCAAAAATATTAAATTGATATTATTCTTTATTTGGTATCAAGATTACCTACATGTTTTGTTTATTTTCTATTGGTATCTTAAATTGATATCTTGATGTTTCTTTGTATACCGTCATGCTAAATTGATATATCTTTCATTTGTACCCCTTTGTTGATTTTTTGTTTCTGACAAAAAGGGGGAGAACATTTTTTTGCATATTTAACCCTTTGTTGATGATTGACAAAAAGGGGGGAGAGTATTTTAGTATATATGCATGTTTAAAGTTTTTATTAAAAACATTTGTTTTATGTTTGTTGATATTGGTTTTGTTTGTTATTGGTATCAAAAGATATTGGTATCAAGAGCATAGATATTATTGGTAAATATTATTGATATCAAGAAACATATTTTATTGTTTTATTTTGTTGGTATCAAGAGCTTTTGTTTTGTTGGTATCAAGAGTTTTTTTATTTGATTGGTATCAAGAGCTTTTATTGAAATTTTTATTGATATCAAGAGCAATTCTTTTAGAACATATTTATTTTAAAATTTGGTATTAAAAGCATGTTTATTTCATTGTTTTATGTATGTTTATGCATATTCATGTTTAACATTCATTGCATATCTTATTGTTTATTGCTATGCATGAGTTAAGGGGGAGCTTCTTTGAAGCTTAACTTTAATCCGTGCATATATAACTCCATGAGTTTTGTCATCATCAAAAAGGGGGAGATTGTTGGCCCAGAGGCCTTCCACTCTAGTTTTGATGATAATTAACTCATGTAGTTATAGTTTACTAATAATCTTGTGCTATTTAGTTTCAGATATTTAATCAAGATATTAGTAGGTGATTAGCTTCAATAAAGGTGTTTTGGAGCTTTCACATGGTGATTCAAGAGCTCGAGCGTCAAGTTCATATCTAGCACTCGGTTGGAGTCAAGCTCGTTGGATCGCGTTTGGATCGAGTCGACTTGGAGACGTCGCTCTACAAAAAGACCTCGGTTTATTTTAGAATAGTTAGTTTAGATCCATTGTTAAAAATTAGATAGTGTAGTATGCTCAAGTTCACAACACACACACTTGTTTTAAGTTTCATGTTTATTGGTTTTGGTTTTCGGTTTAACCGATCTTGATTTTCATGAATAGATAGAATCAAAACAAGTTTACATGGTTTAATGTATATTAGATTTGATCTATATACATCTATGCTTTATCTATTTAGAAAAACTTATTTTGATACACTATTCATGTGTTTGGAGTTTTGTATTTAGACAAAACTTATTTTCGGATTTAATGTCAAAAGCATTGATATATATCTCTTTCATGTATATTGGATTCATCCATATACTACATGTTGGCCCAAGGTTACAATCACCCGTGTTTAGTGTGTTTTGCTGATTACAAAACATATTAGTTTATTTGTACTAATAGAGTTTGTTGTTTAAGTGTGCTTCAGGGATCTAACTCATCTAGAAGGTTTATTCCCTATAAACAAATGTTTTTGGACTCAAGTCAACTCAAATTGTGCTGAAGAATCAAGTGTTGAAGACCTTATGGTGAAAAACCCTCTTGAAGCACTTGTAGTACTTAGAACCAATGTAAGAATTAGATTGTTAAAGTTTGAGTTTTGAAAATTGGCTCTAGGATACACACACACGTTTTTTGTATTCAAGTTTTCATGATCAAAATTTAGGTTTCATGCCTTAGTATATTTATACATGACCCTAATTTTTTACAAATATAAATATCATGTTTTTGATCATGTATGTATATCCTTTCCAGCATGTTACTTAGCTTTCCATACTTCAAAATATTTTTTACAAAAAATTTCCAAGTCCCAAAATCCTGCTGTTTTTTTTTTCTGTTTCAAGCTGACCGGCCGACCGGCGCCAGTGCCAGGACGTGCACATTTGTGCACGTCTGTCGGTCGACCGCCCGGGTCGACCGACTGTGAGCAGTTGCTCTCGGGTTTTCTGGGTCGACCGCCCGGTCGACCGCCAGAAGAAAAATGTGTTTTGTCTTTTAGGACGGTCGACCGGTCCGGTCGACCCGAGCCAACGGCTCTTTACCAGCTGAGCTGGCGGTCGACCGGCCCGGTCGACCGCCAAGCCTGCAACGGCCCAACGGCTCTTTCCTCTTTTGTGCAATTCTGAAATCTGTTTTTTGGACTGCTTTTTGGCAGACTTTTTCAGGATTTTCCAGAACTTTTTCAGAGCAAATAAGGTCAAAATAAATTGTTTTTAACTTATTTCTCTCCCTATAAATAGTGGAGAAGAGTTTCTTGCAAAATCCAAGAAAAATCCTCAAGTTTTCAAAGTTTTCAAAGAGAAAAGAAAAGTGTTTAAGCTCTCCATTTCCAACTCTTTCTTGAGCTAGTTTTCAGTTGTGTTTGATTGGTAGTGAAAAGTGCATTTTTATCATCATATTTACCGTCACATTTTCATATTTATTCATTTAATTCTGCACAATTATTAATAATTTATAATTTATTGTGTGCAGGCCTCGAATTATTATTTTTATAATAAATAAAGCTTAATGAAGCCCAAAAGCCCATATTTGAAGCCCAAGAGTCAAAGTGCAAATATCAGATTGTCAAAGTGCAAATATACAAGGGCTAATGTAACGCCCCGATTCCACGGATACGGGGACGTTACTACTGCGACGTATGTACGTAGGTCATAAATTGCCCCCACGTATATACGCTAAGCATAAAGTACAACAAGAAATAGAGTACACGACAAAGCGTGGTATTCATACATATGCCAACACAAGAGGTACACATACAAAGTTATCACAGGATATTATAAGTGTATTACACAATACATGTGTATTACATCATAACCAAGTCCAAAAGAAATATATACAAATATGTATACAAAAAGCTCACAAGTAGAAAGAAGATCTCGTGAGTCAAAAGGTAAGTCTGGCACGAGGGGACTGGAACTAGTCCGCCTGCTCACTAAGATAGGCTCGATCCTCAGCAGTTGGCTCCACTTCGGTCCAAGCTTCGGAGTCTGAATATGCAAATCCAAGGGAGTCAAGACATATAGACAATAAACGGACTACAGCCAAGTGGCTAAGAGACATGAATAAGTAGTATGAAACAATATAAGGAATATCAGCTAACAAGTATGAAAAGCATGACGAGATAAAGTCCTAATACATTAATCTACAGTTGACGTCTTATTATTATTACTTGTCTTACTGTGATATCTAGCTATGTGACCCAGCGTCCCAGAGCACATAGATCCATATCCTAGTAAAGCAAGGTTGTTATTGGAAATCAGCGGTTGTGTCGACGAACTATGTTTACAGTGGACCCCGTACATGCCCGGGATAACGGTCCAGGATTGTTCCGTTGCTTGGTGACGGAAGCCAGCCGCTAGGCTAAACAGGAGGGACTTATGTATGCCCTTATCATGATGGTACCAGTAATAGAGGGAGCAAGCACTCCCCTCGGTCCCCTGGAGGCCCACAGGTCAGACCGGAACATGAGTTGCACAACATTCCTAAAAGCCACTGTAAACACGAACACATATCGATATCCGCATGTTTTCCCCCGACCCATGTGTAAGTTGGTCCATTTTATGCAAAAGTCAAGTGTATCATGCTTGGTTCAAGTGATGGCATGATAAGTGGTGATATTCACATTTTAACAAGTTATGGAGCGATGATATGTAATAACAAGTCATGAAGTAATATGAGATAATGTCTATCAAGTAACATGTCATGTAGTACCAGTTATGAAGCATGAACAAAAGTAATATGTCATACATGTATCAACATAAGATCCAAATTCAGAACAGAATCAACTAAGTCAAACAGTCAGAATTAGTCGACTAGGTGGGAGGGTTAGTCGACTATTAGGGGTCTTAAGTCGACTACTAGTCTGGATGAGTCGACTAAAACTGGGAAACAGAGAGTTGGGTTCTGTTTCAGGGAAAGTTAGTCGACTAGGGTTGTAAGGGTAGTCGACTAACAGGGAACTACTAGTCGACTAATGGATACCTAAGTCGACTAAGTCTGAGATACAGAGAGTTGATGTTTTATTTCAGGAAAACAGGAGTCGACTGGGGAGAAATGGGTAGTCGACTAGGGGTCTCTAGTCGACTGGAAATCTGGTCTAGTCGACTAAAACTGTGAAATCAGAAAAGGTAAGTTTCAACTAAAGTGGATTAGTCGACTAGTCCCTAGGTCTAGTCGACTAATCGTGGGAAAACAGCAAACAGAACAGATTTCTAGGGTTTTGTTTGAGGGTCTAAAAATGTGATTTTTATGGCTCAAGTGAACATGAATTGTCAACACAAGTATACAAAGGAGTTTACAAATCTTGGTGAGTAAATATACTCACCTCGAACGGTTAATCGAAGTTCTATGCGAGTTCGGAAGAGATCGTAGTCGACGGTATCACCCACTCGATCCTTGGCGATACTTCCGACGAAGAGAGATGCGATCCAAATTCAAGGTAGAGAAGGTTGCTAGAGATGAGATGAAAACCTAGGTGAGCTTTGGAGTTAGGGTTTGAGATGGAGAAGGAAATGGTGAAGGCTATTTTCTTGGTGAAATGAAGAAAAGAGTAAAAGAATGTAAGGAAAACTTATATAGGATTTGATTTTGTAAAGGAGATGCAAATAAAGAATTTGAGAGGGGGTTTTGTGCAAAAGGGGAGGTGAGGTGTCTCTCCTAGCCACCACTTGGCCGGCCATGGGAGAGAGAGAAAAGATGGGCATTTAATGAGGAAGTAGGTGAGAAAATGTGTGGAGTTGAAATTTTTGGAGAAAATGGAATTTTGGAAAATGGAAAAAAACTTGTGGTTGTGGAGGAAAGAAATAAGGGAAGGAAAAGAAAAGAAATCATAAGGGAGAAGATATTTTCTCTTGGATTTAGAAAATAAAAATATTGAAAATACAAGTTCCCGGGTTTAAGTCGAGGATGCGGAAAACATTTCGGGAAATACCGAAATCGTCCGAAATTCAAGTATCTCGGAACGACTCGTAAATTTTACCAAAAATCAATAATAATATATGAAGACGTATAGTGAAATCCGTTTGAAGAAATACTTTATAGTTTTAAAACTAAAAATCCCGGAATCAGTTAACTACCGACTCCGTTGGAATTTTCATAAATTCATAAAATTCTCAGAAAAAGTATTTAAGTAGGAAATATCATTCTAAGAAATAAAGTCTAAAGACTCTTCTAGAAATTCTTAACCGTTTGTAAAATAAAAATCTAGGAATCGATCAGCGACACTGGTCGACACCGGTTTTGAAGAAATTTATTTTAATTCAGGAAAAATCCAGAAAATCATAGAAAATCTAATATATTGGAAAATGATATTTGAAATTGAAATCGGTCAAATACAGGAAGTAAATCGAAAAATACGGTCGAAAACTGAATACGCAACTAAGTACGTATTCTGGGAACAGGGTATTACAATCCACCCACCTTACAAAAATTTCGTCCTCGAAATTTCATAAGGTGAAAGGTAACAGGAAAGGTAACAGATAGATAAGGAAAAGAAGAGAGATAACAGTAGAAAAGAATAGAAGGAAAGAGTTTTTTACCAAATCAAAATGTGAAGAGTTGAGGGTAACGCTCTCGGATAACATCCTCTCGTTCCCATGTGGCTTCTCCTGGCGCATGCCGGTTCCAAGACACCAACACTAATGGTATAGCCTTATTCTTCAATGTCTTCACACTTCTATCTAGAATGGCCATCGGCTGTTCCTGATATGATAAATCTGGCTGCAGTTCCAGTTCGGAATGATCCAAAATATGACTATCATCCTTTACATACTTCCTCAACTGAGATACGTGGAAAACATTGTGCACTCCGTCCAAAGATGGAGGTAAGGCCAATCTGTAAGACACATCTCCCACTCGCTCCAAAATCTCGAATGGGCCGATATATCTCGGACTCAGCTTTCCACGAATACCGAACCGGACCACTCCTCTGGTAGGTGATATCCTCAAGAACACATGATCTCCTGCCTGGAACTCCAATGGCCTTCTCTATGAATCAGCCCAACTCTTCTGCCTACTCTGTGCTGCCCTGAGGATCCCTGATGATTCTGACTTTCTCTGTTGTCTGAATCAGGATCTCTGGTCCCAAAAGTCTCCTCTCACCGACTTCATCCCAACAAATCGGTGATCTGCACTTTCTTCCATACAGTGCCTCAAAAGGTGCCATCTTGATACTTGCCTGATAACTGTTGTTATAAGAAAATTCGGCCAATGAAGATGGTCTTCCCATGATCCCTTGAACTCAATCATGCAGGCCCTTAGCATATCTTCAAGGATCTGGATAGTCCTTTCAGATTGTCCGTCTGTCTGAGGATGATATGATGTACTGAATTTCAGACGAGTCCCCAAACTTTCTTGGAGACTCTCCCAAAAATGGGATCTGAATCTGGTGTCTCTATCTGAAACAATACTGACTGGAACTCCATGCAGACGAACTATCTCCTTCATGTACTTGTCTGCCAAGACCTCCGTTGATTGTCCCACCCTGAATGGTATGAAGTGAGCTGACTTGGTGAGGCGATCAATGATGACCCACACAGCATTGTTACCCTTGGGACTACGAGGTAATGCCGTGACAAAATCCATAGTGATGTGCTCCCACTTCCATTCGGGTATCGGCAAAGGATGTAGAAGTCCAGCTGACCTCTGATGCTCTATCTTTATCTGCTGGCACACCAGGCACTTGGCTACAAACTGAGCTATCTCCCTCTTCATAGCATTCCACCAAAACTGCTTCTTCAAGTCCTGATACATCTTGTTTCCCCCTGGGTGGATGGAATATGCTGAACTGTGTGCTTCTGCCAAAATCTTCTGCCGAACTTCTCCTTGGGGAACACAAATCCTGCTACCAAAGTATAAGGCACCATCCGGATGAATACTGATATCAGTCCTCAATCCAGCCTCTACCTGAACTCGGAATGTCTGTAATCTGGGATCTTCCTTCTGAGCTTCCCTGATCTCATCAATCAATGCTGACTGAATCAGCAAAGTCATGAACTGTCCTGCCTTCTCAGTCCTTCGAACTAACACCAAGTCCAATCTGATGAAGTCTTGAATCAACTCCTTCTGCTGAGTAAGCTGGACAAGCACTCTATTCTCTGGCATCCTGCTCAGTGCATCTGGAACTGTATTGACCTTGCCTGGATGATATTGCAAGTCAATATCATAGTCCGCCATCAGTTCAAGCCACCTCCTCTGCCTCATATTCAACTCTTTCTGTGAGAAAATATACTTGAGGCTCTTGTGATCAGTGTATATCAACACTTTATCTCCCAGAAGATAATGCCTCCAAACCTTCAAGGCAAAGATAACAGCTGCTAGCTCCAAGTCATGAGTTGGGTAATTCCGCTCATGAGTCTTCAGTTGCCTAGATGCATATGCTATGACATGATCATGTTGCATAAGTACACATCCCAGGCCTTTTCCTGATGCATCACTGAATATGACCATCCCTCCTCTCCCTGAGGGAGTCTTCAAGATTGGAGCTGAAATGAGCCTCTGCTTCAATTGCTCAAAGGCTGCAGTACACTCCTCAGTCCACAAGTACCTTTCTCCTTTCCTGGTGAGCTTGGTCAACGGGGCTGCAATCCTAGAGAAATCCTGGACAAAGCGTCTGTAATATCCGGCTAGCCCAAGAAAACTCTTAATCTCAGTCACCGTCCTCGGAATCGGCCAATCTCTCACTGCCTGGATTTTGCTAGGATCAACTGAAATTCCTTCTGCTGAAACCATGTGTCTAAGGAAGGCTATGCTGTCCAACCAGAACTCACACTTGCTCCTCTTGGCATGAAGCTGCTCCTGCTGGAGAGTATGCAACACAATCCTCAAGTGTTCCGCATGCTCCCTGTTGTTCTTTGAATAGATCAAAATGTCATCTATGAAAACAACAACAAACCGATCCAGATAGGGCGAGAACACTCGGTTCATTAAATCCATGAAAACTGCAGGGGCATTGGTGACTCCGAAAGGCATAACTAGAAACTCATGGTGGCCATAACGGGTCCTGAATGCCGTCTTCGGAATATCCTCCTTCTTCACCCTCAGCTGATGGTAACCCGACTGTAAATCCAATTTAGAGAATACACGGGCCCCATGAAGCTGATCAAACAGATCATCAATCCTGGGTAAAGGATACTTGTTCTTGATGGTAACTTTGTTCAATTCCCTATAATCAATACAAAGTCTCTTACCACCATCCTTCTTATTGGCCAACAGTACTGGAGCTCCCCATGGTGAAGTACTTGGCCGAATCAATCCCTTGTCTGAGTATTCCTGCAGTTGCTTCTTCAGAATCTCTAACTCCGTCGGTGCCATCCTGTACGGAGCCTTGGATATAGGAGCTGCTCCTGGAACTGTGTCAATGGAGAACTCGATCACCCTGTCAGGTGGCAGTCCTGAGATCTCAGCAAACACTCCTGGGAATTCATTCCACACTGGTACCTTCTGCTTCTGAACCTCCGAAGTAGTCATTCGTGTCTTTCCCTTGGTAGACTTCACTTCTCCACTGAATTGGAACTCCGGTTGATGAGGGATTCTGAAATTAATTTTCTTCTCCCTACAATCAATAACTGCATGGTACTGACTGAGCCAGGTCATGCCTAAGATTACGTCGTACCCTTTGGTGTCTAGTACGATCATATCTATGGCCAAGATCTTATCACATAGTTCTACTGGACAATCAGTACAAACTCTAGAAGATATGACTACTCCATTCCCTGTACTAATCTCCCATTTGTGGTCTAAAGATCTAACAGGTATAGAATGCAAAGCCACAAAATGGTCCGAGATATAACAATGGGATGCACCTGAATCGAAGAGAGCGAGAACAGGTTTTGAATGAACTCTGATGTTACCTGTTATCACTTCCTCTGAAGTCTCAGCCTCCTCTGCTGTAAGAGTGTAAGCCTGACCTCTACCACGCCCTGCTGCAGTCCTGGCTCCTCTCTGGACTGGGCGAACAACATGCTGTGGCGGAAGGGGAAGAGCTCTCCTCATCACTGGTCCCTGATTCCTCTGCCCAAGTGGCCCTGGTAGCACTCTCTGTCCATTGGGTCCTGGGAGTGCTGGCAAAGTCTGGTTGGCTACCCCCAATCTCCTGTGTGGACAGGTCTCTATAGAATGATCCCGTGATCCACACACCAAACACAACCCATTTGCCCTCCGGCAATTCTGACGAATGTGGCCCGGCTTCTGACAATAGCTACAGAATGTAAATGGTTGGGCCGTCTGGTAAGGAGCTGGTCTGAATGGTTGCCTCTGAACTTTTGCTGCTCTGTATGGGCCTCCTCTCCCCATTGGTACAAATGGCCTCTTCATGGCCTGGTTCCTCATCTGGTTGGCTTGCTTCTTCTCTAACCCACGCTCCACCTCTCGAGCTATGGTGAGAACTTCTGAGTAGGTCTTCAGCTGCTGGGGCATTAGGAATACTTGTATATCCATATGCAGGCCCTGCTGGAATCTGCTTGCCCGCTTCTCCTCATCCGTCACCATGTACGGAGCAAAGCGGCTCAATCTAAGAAACTCTGCAGCATACTCGTCCACGGACTTGCTCCCTTGCTGGAGCCTGATAAACTGCTCTTCCATGTCCTTCTGAGCAGTAGCTGGGAAGAATCTGGCATAGAAGCTCTTGGAGAATGTGTCCCAGGAGACAGGCTTCTCCAGTCTGGCCTCTTCAGCAAGCCACCAAGTTCTAGCAACATCTTTCAACTGAATCTTGGCGACCTCAACTTGGTTCTCCTTTGGTACCCTGGCTGCATTCAACAGATCTGTGGTATCCGTCAACCATTGTTCAGCATCCAATGGTTTCTCGTCTCCCGTGAAGATAGCTGGTTGCAGCCGTCTGAAGTCTGAAATATTTCCCGGCCTCTGCTCTTTCGGTGCTGCCAATTCTTGCCGGAGAAGTTCAGTCTGCTGCTGCTGGTTCTCCATCATTGTCTGAATGACCCTTAGAATATCCACATTCTCTCCCGTGGGTCCATTCGAAGCTTGCCCCGAGTGGTTACGGCCCGTCCTTCGCTCCATACCGAGTTGGGGAAAGATAACTGGAATTTGGAAACAAATGGAAGGAGTTTAGGATACAAGGGAAGGAATCAAGAAGGAATCAAGGAGGACTTAATAACTTTGTATATTGTAGTTGGCATCAGCAAATTATTAAAATTTGCCGCTCGATTGTACTTCAGGTGTGAGAGCCTAGGCTCTGATACCAACCTGTAACGCCCCGATTCCACGGATACGGGGACGTTACTGCGACGTATGTACGTAGGTCATAAATTGCCCCCACGTATATACGCTAAGCATAAAGTACAACAAGAAATAGAGTACACGACAAAGCGTGGTATTCATACATATGCCAACACAAGAGGTACACATACAAAGTTATCACAGGATATTATAAGTGTATTACACAATACATGTGTATTACATCATAACCAAGTCTAAAAGAATATATACAAATATGTATACAAAAAGCTCACAAGTAGAAAGAAGATCTCGTGAGTCAAAAGGTAAGTCTGGCACGAGGGGACTGGAACTAGTCCGCCTGCTCACTAAGATAGGCTCGATCCTCAGCAGTTGGCTCCACTTCGGTCCAAGCTTCGGAGTCTGAATATGCAAATCCAAGGGAGTCAAGACATATAGACAATAAACGGACTACAGCCAAGTGGCTAAGAGACATGAATAAGTAGTATGAAACAATATAAGGAATATCAGCTAACAAGTATGAAAAGCATGACGAGATAAAGTCCTAATACATTAAATCTACAGTTGACGTCTTATTATTATTACTTGTCTTACTGTGATATCTAGCTATGTGACCCAGCGTCCCAGAGCACATAGATCCATATCCTAGTAAAGCAAGGTTGTTATTGGAAATCAGCGGTTGTGTCGACGAACTATGTTTACAGTGGACCCCGTACATGCCCGGGATAACGGTCCAGGATTGTTCCGTTGCTTGGTGACGGAAGCCAGCCGCTAGGCTAAACAGGAGGGACTTATGTATGCCCTTATCATGATGGTACCAGTAATAGAGGGAGCAAGCACTCCCCTCGGTCCCCTGGAGGCCCACAGGTCAGACCGGAACATGAGTTGCACAACATTCCTAAAAGCCACTGTAAACACGAACACATATCGATATCCGCATGTTTTCCCCCGACCCATGTGTAAGTTGGTCCATTTTATGCAAAAGTCAAGTGTATCATGCTTGGTTCAAGTGATGGCATGATAAGTGGTGATATTCACATTTTAACAAGTTATGGAGCGATGATATGTAATAACAAGTCATGAAGTAATATGAGATAATGTCTATCAAGTAACATGTCATGTAGTACCAGTTATGAAGCATGAACAAAAGTAATATGTCATACATGTATCAACAATAAGATCCAAATTCAGAACAGAATCAACTAAGTCAAACAGTCAGAATTAGTCGACTAGGTGGGAGGGTTAGTCGACTATTAGGGGTCTTAAGTCGACTACTAGTCTGGATGAGTCGACTAAAACTGGGAAACAGAGAGTTGGGTTCTGTTTCAGGGAAAGTTAGTCGACTAGGGTTGTAAGGGTAGTCGACTAACAGGGAACTACTAGTCGACTAATGGATACCTAAGTCGACTAAGTCTGAGATACAGAGAGTTGATGTTTTATTTCAGGAAAACAGGAGTCGACTGGGGAGAAATGGGTAGTCGACTAGGGGTCTCTAGTCGACTGGAAATCTGGTCTAGTCGACTAAAACTGTGAAATCAGAAAAGGTAAGTTTCAACTAAAGTGGATTAGTCGACTAGTCCCTAGGTCTAGTCGACTAATCGTGGGAAAACAGCAAACAGAACAGATTTCTAGGGTTTTGTTTGAGGGTCTAAAATGTGATTTTTATGGCTCAAGTGAACATGAATTGTCAACACAAGTATACAAAGGAGTTTACAAATCTTGGTGAGTAAATATACTCACCTCGAACGGTTAATCGAAGTTCTATGCGAGTTCGGAAGAGATCGTAGTCGACGGTATCACCCACTCGATCCTTGGCGATACTTCCGACGAAGAGAGATGCGATCCAAATTCAAGGTAGAGAAGGTTGCTAGAGATGGAGATGAAAACCTAGGTGAGCTTTGGAGTTAGGGTTTGAGATGGAGAAGGAAATGGTGAAGGCTATTTTCTTGGTGAAATGAAGAAAAGAGTAAAAGAATGTAAAGGAAAACTTATATAGGATTTGATTTTGTAAAGGAGATGCAAATAAAGAATTTGAGAGGGGGTTTTGTGCAAAAAGGGGAGGTGAGGTGTCTCTCCTAGCCACCACTTGGCCGGCCATGGGAGAGAGAAAAAGATGGGCATTTAATGAGGAAGTAGGTGAGAAAATGTGTGGAGTTGAAATTTTTGGAGAAAATGGAATTTTGGAAAATGGAAAAAAACTTGTGGTTGTGGAGGAAAGAAATAAGGGAAGGAAAAGAAAAGAAATCATAAGGGAGAAGATATTTTCTCTTGGATTTAGAAAATAAAATATTGAAAATACAAGTTCCCGGGTTTAAGTCGAGGATGCGGAAAACATTTCGGGAAATACCGAAATCGTCCGAAATTCAAGGATCTCGGAACGACTCGTAAATTTTACCAAAAATCAATAATAATATATGAAGACGTATAGTGAAATCCGTTTGAAGAAATACTTTATAGTTTTAAAACTAAAAATCCCGGAATCAGTTAACTACCGACTCCGTTGGAATTTTCATAAATTCATAAAATTCTCAGAAAAGTATTTAAGTAGGAAATATCATTCTAAGAAATAAAGTCTAAAGACTCTTCTAGAAATTCTTAACCATTTGTAAAATAAAAATCCAGGAATCGATCAGCGACACTGGTCGACACCGGTTTTGAAGAAATTTATTTTAATTCAGGAAAATCCAGAAAATCATAGAAAATCTAATATATTGGAAAATGATATTTGAAATTGAAATCGGTCAAATACAGGAAGTAAATCGAAAAATACGGTCGAAAACTGAATACGCAACTAAGTACGTATTCTGGGAACAGGGTATTACAGCTAAAGTTGCAATTATTAAAGTTTAGGGAAGGATAGAATTCTACCCAACCCTAAACTCTTGCAGGATGTGCATAAAAGCCAAAGATAAGAAGGGAATTCGTAGATAAAAGATTTGAGATACTTGAGATCAAGGTAACTTGATTACTAAGTTATCTCGAAATCCCAAGATGGAGAGCCAGGATCACGCTTCCAGAAGCAAAAGCCCACATGGACGGACCAGGAGAGGCCACGCGCCAAAGCGCGTGGCCAGAAGAGCCAACTTTGCCGCAAATTTGCGGCAAAACTCTGGTTTTTGCGGCAAAATAGATGAGATCAAATCCCAGATTTCGTGGGCAACTTCATCCGGGACTCCTCGGCCTTCTACACCTATAAATATCACATGCAGTGCAACGTACAGAGCGTCCAGAGGCGAGCCAAGGGCCAAAAGCTAGGGTTTAGGTTTTAGGTTAGATTTTATTTTCATTTTGTAAATTTTGTAACTGAGAGTGGAGATGCTTTCATGGAGGAAGGAATCATACTTGTACTGAGGTGACATCGGTGGAAGTTTTTATTTTTTCCCCATTGTTAATAAAATCTGCTCGAGGTTGGTTTGTTTTTATTCTTGTTTCATTGTTACTTTATTCTCGCTTTATCTTTGTTTTTCTAATCTTGTTCTATGTCATTGTTTCTCTCTGATGACTTGCAATCCGTGAGATCCGATTGCTTCGAGACTGCCTAGCCAACGAAGATCCCTTGATGGCTTATGGCGACGAACATCCTATACGCCATACTTGCAAATCTTCTGAGAAAAAGTAAGTCGTCGCAAAAGGATCGAAGGTAAGTAGGACTGAAGAGGTAGGTGTGTATTTTATAGTCTTTTCCTTTTCTTTTCTTTCTTTTTTGTAGATTAAATCCACATCTTCCACAATTCTTTTCTTCATTTCATTGTAAATACCATCCATTGTAAATACCACTACTAATAAAAAAAAGAAAAAAAAAGAGATAACTTGCTTAACGCTTCCATCGCAGTCCCTCCCTGAGGATCACGACCCGCATAGCCCTGCTACCGCGGATTAGAACTGAAACTTGCACATCTATTTTAAAACTAAAATACCATCTTTTGTGTGCAGGAAATCTCAGTCAACAAATTGGCGCCGTTGCCGGGGAGGGACGGTAAGTTTATCTCTAAAACAAAAATTTAATTTTTAACTAATTCTTTATTCTTTTCTGTTTGCAGGTTTGGAGAACAGGAAACAGAAACATAGCAGCAGCAGTGGACATATTGCTATTCTGTGCCTCTGCCCTCGAAGGCAGAGCACCAGAACCCACTGTTTTGCCGCGGATCCGCGGCCAGAGCCGCGGAAACGCGGCAACAGTGGTGAATTACTGATCCAATTTTTTGCAGGGTGCTTCAAGTTAAAAATTCTGCTTTCTGCTCTGTTCTGATTTGTTCTGTGATATACCTATAAATTGCTAATAATTCAACAGTAAATTATTGGTTGTTAAAAAAAAAAAAATTTGATTAGACGTTTGCATATTAGGCACGTGTCTTTTCAATTATTTTTATTTACTGTTGAAGAGTGCTGGAGACGCAAGGTACGTACGCATTGCATGTAGAATAGGATTCATCTCTTGGTTGATCTTCTGCTTTGAGTGATTCTTATCTATTTATCTTGTACACTTGCACTAATTCATCTTAAGGGCATAACCTATAAATAAGATAAGGTGGGATTTCATCACCCTTCCTTAGCCCAAAAATCATATCCCGAGCACTCACTAACCCAAGCCTAACATAAAAATTAGTAGACGTTGGCCCTAGGGACATCTCGGACTCAATAGGAGATTATCCTAAGGGGAACAGTGCTGGAAGTTGACTCTTGCCAAATCAGTGTCTAGGAAGGGGATTGAGGGCCGAAAGCCCGAAGTGTGGTGGTTATTTAATTAAGGAACGTCTTTGACGGAAAACCTCCCACCATTCTTGCCCTGACCTGGCTGATTAACTTGTGGTCAAAGTCTGCACCCTACCTCCCGTGGACAGTCTAACCAGTTAGGAGTCGTCTAGGTCTAGGTCTACCCTAACTTAGGTTAGAAATTTTTCTTTTTTTGTTTGTTTTTTTTTTCTTTTGTTTGCTTTGTGTGATATGGCCTATAACAATAATTTTTTCAATTTTAATGAGGATCCATATTATACACCAACCTCTTTTTCGGATATTACCAACCCGGCATATCATAACTCTAACCAACCTATTGTGCCAGATTGGTCTTATCCGAATCATTACATGCCCCAGTCCCAATACTATGAACAAGATTGGAATAATCATCACTACTCTTCACAGAGTCAATGGGAATTCAACATCCATGAGCCATATGGTCAACCACCTGTTCAACCATTATCTTCATATACGTCTTTTCCCACATCACCAAGGTTCAGTCCTCCATTGATCTATTCGATGGGTTAGAAGAAAAAGTGGATCGGTTGCAAGATACGATGAATGATCAAATTTCTAGACTTTCAAACATTCTTGAGCATCTTGATAGGAACCAAGAATCATTCTGTTTAGAAGACCTTGATCAAAATTCAAATTCATCACATCAATATGAACTTGCTCAATCCCAATCCTTGGACAAATTGGCTAGTTTTAATTTCAATGAGATTGAATTAGATTATGAATGTGAATCTGATCCCCAACTTTGCGATTCAGTTTCCATCTTCGAATCTATGTTGACTCCAGTATCCTTACCCAATTTGGACCAACTTTCTGAGCCAACATTTATTCCTGTGCCCATAGACATGAAATTGAATCACCCATTTTTGAAGATCATCATAGTGAACTTGACCAATTTCATACTTTTGAAAGTCCCCTTGACAAATTGGCAAGTTCTAATTTTTATGAGATTGAAACTAATGAGATATGTGACCTAGATTCCCAAATCTATGATCAAGTTCAAATTCCTGAATCATTATTGACTCCTGTTTTGTTACCCGACTTAGGTAATATTTTAGAGTCAGTTTTGATTCCCACCCTATCATTCCTGAACTTGAATCACCAACATTGAGTCACATTCCATTGTGGGAAAATGATTGTAGACTTGAGTTTCAATTTCTTGACTTGGACCCACCTCTTGATCCTAGCCCGACTCCTGAACCTTTACTTGATTTGAGTTTCTTTCCTGAGTCGGTATTAGATCCTGAACCTATCATTCTTGAGTCCAAGTCAACCATTTTACCAAGTCACATTCTTTTGTTGGACATAGGTATAGACCATGACTCTGTGATGATTTTCCAGGACTGGTCATGTAAAGGGAGTAAGTTTCACGAGAGGATCTTCCATGATCCTATTCATTCTGGGGACTGTAAATATGTAAATAAAAAAGAGGTCAATAAAGGTAGGTCCCGTGAACTACCACGTTATCTTGTTTGGGCCGCATTTCGTGGACCAATTAGACCACCTCCGGAACCACCACCCTAAGGTAACTTCCGCCTTCCCTTGTTCTGTTTCATGCATACATGCATACATTCATACATTGAGGACAATGCATGAGATAAGTGTGGGGGTGGGCTTTACTAACATACTAACATAGGTAGAAACTAACAAAAAAATTTGTTTATTAAAAAAAAAAAAATCTGAAAAAAAAATTTAAAAATTAAAAAATAAAAAAATTTTATAAAAAGGACAGTATTTTGACTTATTTTTTGAAAGAAATCTAAGTTAGTTTTAAGGATTAGGAAAATCATAATTAGGATTTCTAAAAACTTGGTCAAAATAAATAAATTGTTTAAATTTTAGGTATAGGAGGAGAAATTGAATAATTAGTTAGTCTTGATTTTTACCTTAATGAAATGTGCATACCAAATGCATATCTAGGACTCTAAGACAAAGACCTTGTGCCTCATTAAAAAAAAAAAATCACCAATTAAGCTGATACACGTGCCTCAAGAAGTATAAGTATTCATGCCTAAAGGTGAGTAAATAAAATAAAGTCCTTAGTTTTGGGGCCTAGTTCACTCGAATTTGAGTCCGCGGGGTGTTTTCTCACCTGGTGCCCTAAAGCCAACCGGTTTGGGAGTCATCGACTTTAAGTTCGCTACATGGGTGGATTAGAAAGCCTAAGAAAACTGAGAAATATAATATATGTATTAACACATCTAATAATCAATTAGTTAGGTATGAGGGCCTCAGAAGCCTGATACTTATACGAAAGAAAATTAGATGAGTTATACATGCCAAAAAAAAAAAAATATATATATATATATTAACACATCTAATAATCAATTAGTTAGGTATGAGGGCCTCAAGAAGCCTTGATACTTACACGAAAGAAAATTAGATAATGTTATAAAAATAATAAAGAGGCATGAGAGTCCAAGTTAAGGAATTCCTAGATTCACAAGGGTGCGTATGACTTTTGGTAACGAAAAAGACTATATTAGAAATTCAATTTTAATCCTTACCTAAAATGAATAACAATTGACTTTATAAAGACCAGGTTTGAAGAATGAATAAAAATGATAATCCTAAAACTTATAGACTACTTAGTCTCTTCAAATATAATTCAAATATTTTTCTTTTTATGGATTTTGTGGGTGCAATCCGCTGAAAACCCTCACGAGACAACACTCGTCCTCTAGGGTAACCTAGAGGTTTAACGGCTTGTTGCACGTGCTAAGTGCAATCGTGATTCCTACGAAAGTGAGTTAGGTTAGATTAACTTTTTCTTCTTCTTTGTTTTTACTCGAGGACGAGCAAAAAGATAAGTGTGGGGGTGTGATTGGTAGTGAAAAGTGCATTTTTATCATCATATTTACCGTCACATTTTCATATTTATTCATTTAATTCTGCACAATTATTAATAATTTATAATTTATTGTGTGCAGGCCTCGAATTATTATTTTTATAATAAATAAAGCTTAATGAAGCCCAAAAGCCCATATTTGAAGCCCAAGAGTCAAAGTGCAAATATCAGATTGTCAAAGTGCAAATATACAAGGGCTAAAGTTGCAATTATTAAAGTTTAGGGAAGGATAGAATTCTACCCAACCCTAAACTCTTGCAGGATGTGCATAAAAGCAAAGATAAGAAGGGAATTCGTAGATAAAAGATTTGAGATACTTGAGATCAAGGTAACTTGATTACTAAGTTATCTCGAAATCCAAGATGGAGAGCCAGGATCACGCTTCCAGAAGCAAAAGCCCACATGGACGGACCAGGAGAGGCCACGCGCCAAAGCGCGTGGCCAGAAGAGCCAACTTTGCCGCAAATTTGCGGCAAAACTCTGGTTTTTGCGGCAAAATAGATGAGATCAAATCCCAGATTTCGGGGCAACTTCATCCGGGACTCCTCGGCCTTCTACACCTATAAAGATCACATGCAGTGCAACGTACAGAGCGTCCAGAGGCGAGCCAAGGGCCAAAAGCTAGGGTTTAGGTTTTAGGTTAGATTTTATTTTCATTTTGTAAATTTTGTAACTGAGAGTGGAGATGCTTTCATGGAGGAAGGAATCATACTTGTACTGAGGTGACATCGGTGTAAGTTTTTATTTTTCCCCATTGTTAATAAAAATCTGCTCGAGGTTGGTTTGTTTTTATTCTTGTTCATTGTTTCTTTATTCTCGCTTTATCTTTGTTTTTCTAATCTTGTTCTATGTCATTGTTTCTCTCTGATGACTTGCAATCCGTGAGATCCGATTGCTTCGAGACTGCCTAGCCAACGAAGATCCCTTGATGGCTTATGGCGACGAACATCCTATACGCCATACTTGCAAATCTTCTGAGAAAAAGTAAGTCGTCGCAAAAGGATCGAAGGTAAGTAGGACTGAAGAGGTAGGTGTGTATTTTATAGTCTTTTCCTTTTCTTTTCTTTTCTTTTTTGTAGATTAAATCCACATCTTCCACAATTCTTTTCTTCATTTCATTGTAAATACCATCCATTGTAAATACCACTACTAATAAAAAAAAAGAAAAAAAAAGAGATAACTTGCTTAACGCTTCCATCGCAGTCCCTCCCTGAGGATCACGACCCGCATAGCCCTGCTACCGCGGATTAGAACTGAAACTTGCACATCTATTTTTAAAACTAAAATACCATCTTTTGTGTGCAGAAATCTCAGTCAACAGTGTTCCCTAGCAAAAATCATCTCTACAACTGAGTTTTTCTCACTACACTTCTTAGAGCCAAAAATTTCCTTACTCATTCTATAAGGAAGTTGTAAAAGAGTGAGAGTTTGTAAAAGAGTTTAGTGATCTTATTGTGATCACTTTTGTTACTTGTTCCTCTTCTTGTTCTTGTGGAGACACCTCTTCGGTAGAGGTTATTGTACTTGGTGGAGCTCGGTGCTCGGGTCTTCGGTAGACCGTTGTAATCGTCCTCGGTGGATAGTGGAAACCCTTCACGGAGGTGAAGGCGGGGAGTAGAGCGGTGGCTCGAACCTCGAAACAAATACTTGTGTTTGCGATTGTTTTTTGCTCTTGCTCTCTATTTTGCTTTACTTTCAATTGCTCTCTATTGCTTATTGTTTCAAGTATTTTTGCTTCCTCTACTTGTGATATCTTGTGTGCTCTTCATCATTGCCTATTATTCATTCATTGATATTTTGTCAATCAATTCTCATACAACAAGGTTGCATTGCGCACCTCTAACCCATTCAAGGGGAATTGGGAGGAAGGAGTTCAGAACCTCTCACGGGGTATTCGGCTCTTAGTCTTGTTTTGAGAGATCGTTGCATCATTCATCCATCTTAATTTTAAAAAGATTGTTAGATTAGCAATTACACCTATTCACCCCCCTCTAGGTGTTTTTCAATTGGTATCAGAGCTTGGTTACTAGGCTCTTGGCTTAACAACCCTAGAGAGATCCTAATATTGCTAATCATTTCATTCATTCTCACTTAGTAAAGATGGCCGATGGTATTAAGACACCCCCTAAGTTTGATGGACTTAACTTTCCCATATGGAAGGTTAAGATGACCGTTTTCTTGCAATCTCTAGGTAGTCGAGTTGCAAAGGCCGTGACCAAACCCTTTAGTGCACCCCCCGGTGATGAATCCACTTGGTCCGAAATAGAGACCAAAGAATTTGATGCCAATGCTAGGGCTCACTATGCACTCCTTCAAGCCCTTAATGATGATGATATAGCTAGAGTTATTCATTGCAAGTCCGCATATGAAATTTGGACACATTTGCTAGTTACACATGAAGGGACCTCACAAGTGAAGAGGGCTAAAATAGACCTTCTTCGGTCCCAATATGAGAACTTTTGCATGCAAGAAAATGAAACCATAGATGATATGGTTATAAGATTTACAAAGATCACTAATGGACTTTCTTCTCTAGGTGATGCTATCGACAACGATCAAAGGTAAGAAAGATCATCCGGGCTCTTCCTCCTTCATGGGAAGTAAAAGCAACCACCTTGAAGGAACTCAATGACAAGGAGGAGATGGAGCTAATTGGTCTCATTGGGAACCTCAAAACCCATGAGATGGAGAGGAAAGTGAGGGAGGACATGGCTCCTTCCAAGAAGAAGACAATAGCCTTCAAAAGTCAATCCACACACTCCGACGAAGACGATGAAGAAGAAGAAGATGACGAAGAGCTCTCACTTCTTGTGAAGAACGTCCGGAGGATGTACAACAAGGCTAAATTTCAAGGAAGAAGGAGATGGCAAGGAGATAAAGAAGAAAGGAAGATTATTTGCTTCAATTGTCAAAGGCCAGGACACATAGTGGCGGAGTGTCCGGATAAAGTAAAGCCTTCCACCTCCAAGAAGCCCTACAAGAAGAAGGCAATGAAAGCTACATGGGATTCCGAGAGCGAATCCGAGGAGGAAATCGACACCGCTAACATGTGCTTCATGGCAAATGAAAGCACAAGCAAGGTAACCCCTTCCACTTCTCCAAATGATGAACTTTCCATGGATGAGTTAGGAGAAGCTTTTGTAGAATTATCACATAACTATGATTTTCTTAAGAAAAAGTATTTAAAAATGAAAAAGGAAAATGAATCTCTTAATCATCAAGTTTTTACTCTTTCTAAAGAAAAAGATGAATTACTTTCCACTCTTGTTTCCACCCAAAAGATTTTGACAAGTATAAGATTTCTTGTAAAGGCAAGTCCCCACTAGTTGATTCTAATGAGATTACCATGCTTAAAGAAAGAATAGACTCATTAGGATTGGTTTTAAAAAATTGTGAGTTTAATAAGAAGAAGATTGAGGCTATGTTTCCTAAGAAACAAGCCCCTAAGAAAAATGTTTACCATGCTCATGCTCATGTTCATACCACACAACCTTTACATCGTGGCAAACCCCCAAGACACGCTCACACTTCACACACACATCATGCATTTATGTATGGAAGAGTGTTCTCATGTTCACATTGTGGGCGGAAAAGGCACTTAGCTAATTTTTGCTATGATAGACTAAGTGCATCTCATCATAATGTTTGGGTTCGCAACACTAACTTTCAAGGACCCAAGAAAATTTGGGTACCAAAGTCAACTATTTTGCTAAATGATGTAGGTACCATCCAAGGCCCAAAGACGTAGAGGATTGTGGTATCTTGATAGTGGTTGCTCAAGGCACATGACTTGGGACATCAACAACTTTGCAACCCTATCAAGATACCATGAAGGTGGCACCGTCACCTTCGGAGATGATGCCAAGGGTAAAATCATCGGTATTGGTAATGTAAAACTCGGCACATCCCCTTTAATTGAGAATGTTGTTTTAGTTGATGGCCTCAAGCATAACCTCTTGAGTGTTAGTCAACTTTGTGATACAGGTTTTGATGTAGTTTTTGATAATGTAGCTTGTAAAGTAATTGATAGAATTTCTAATACTTGTGTGTTTTCCGGTTTTCGTGAAAGTAATGTTTATATGATAGATATGTCTAATATGTCTTGTAATATTACTTGTTTAAAAGCCCTCGATGATGACTCTTGGTTGTGGCATAGAAGATTAGGGCATATTTCTTTTGAACATATTTCTAGGTTAAACACAAAGGAAATGGTGAAAGGTATTCCTTATTTGAGTTTTGAAAAAGACCGAGTTTGTGACGCATGTCAATTTGGGAAACAAACTAAGTCTTCTTTCAAGTCAATTAAAGATATCATGACATCACGTCCTTTGGAGCTAATTCATATGGATCTATTTGGCCCTACACAAACCAAAAGTCTAAATGAGAATAGATTTGCATTTGTTTTGGTTGATGACTTTTCACGATTTACTTGGGTTTTCTTTCTTGAACACAAAAATCAAGCACTTTCATATTTCTAAACTTTTAAGAAAAGAGTTGAAAAAGAAAAAGATGTTTCAATTTTAAGAATAAGAAGTGATAGAGGAGGTGAATTCATTAACCTACCCTTTACCACTTTTTGTGAAGGACATGGAATTAAGCATGAACTTTCTTGTCCTAGAACTCCACAACAAAATGGAGTAGTTGAACGGAAAAAATCGAACTTTACAAGAGATGGCTAGGACAATGCTAAGTGAATATGGTCTACCACATTATTTGTGGGCCGAGGCCGTAAATACATCATGCTATATATCAAATCGTGCTTTCTTGTGTAAAAATACTTCAAAGACTTCTTTTGAAATGTACTTTTCTAGAAAACCAAATGTTTCATATTTCAAGATTTTTGGATGCAAATGTTTTGTTTTAAATACAAAAGATAATTTAGGAAAATTTGATGCTAAAGCTTATGAGGCAATTTTTGTGGGTTATTCTAATACTAGTAAAGCTTATAGAATCTTTAATAAATCATCTTTGACTATTGAGGAATCTATACATGTTAAGTTTGAAGAATCTAACTTGTTTGTTAAGAATGTTGTAGAAATAGATGCTTTGGATGAAGGCTTGGAGAAAGTGACCTTGGAGGATACACCTACTATGGGAGACAAGCCAAAGGATGATGAAGGAAGTGAAGCTAAAGTAGAAGAGGCTCAAGGACATGAAATTCAATCAATTGAAGTGGAGCCTACTCAACAACTTCCAAAGGATTGGAGATACAATCCTCATCATCCCAAGGACCTCGTCATAGGTGAAGTATCAAAAGGGGTAACCACTCGCTCTAAACTTCATGATTTTTGTGGACATTATGCATTTATTTCTCATGTTGAACCCAAGAACGTCCTCGAAGCCGAGGCCGATTCATATTGGTTGCTAGCCATGCAAGAGGAACTCAATCAATTTGAGCGCAACCAAGTTTGGCACCTTGTTCCTAGGCCCCACGATAGACCAACAATTGGTACTAAGTGGATCTTTAAGAACAAGTTGGATGAATAGCGTAACGTTGTTAGGAATAAAGCTAGGTTAGTTGCCCAAGGTTACACTCAAATCGAAGGAATCGATTTTGAAGAAACCTTTGCACCCGTAGCACGGCTTGAAGCCATACGGATGACACTAGCATTTGCCTCATATAAAGATTTTAAATTATTTCAAATGGATGTTAAAAGTGCTTTTCTAAATGGTTTTATTGAAGAGGAGGTGTATGTTGAACAACCCCCCGGGTTTGTTGATCCTACACATCCGGATTTTGTGTTTAAATTAGATAAAGCTCTTTATGGTTTAAAACAAGCCCCTAGGGCTTGGTATGAAAGACTTTCTTCATTTTTGATTTCAAATGGTTTTAAGAAAGGTAAAATTAACACCACTTTGTTTACAAAACATGTAGAAAATGACATTCTTATTGTGCAAATTTATGTAGATGATATTATTTTTGGTTCTACTAATGAATCTCTTTGCCAAGCTTTTGAATCATGCATGAAGGATGAATTTGAAATGTCTATGATGGGGGAGCTCAACTATTTCCTTGGACTCCAAATCAAGCAAAGGAAGGATGGGATCTTCATCAATCAAGCCAAGTACACAAAGGAACTCATCAAGAGATTCGGACTTGAAGGCGCTAAAGTGAGCAAAACTCCCATGGCAACAACTACCAAGCTTGATAAGGATGAACAAGGTAAAAGTGTAGACATTAAAGTTTATCGTAGCATGATAGGTAGTTTATTGTATTTGACGGCTAGTAGGCCGGATATCATGTTTTCCGTTTGTCTTTGTGCTCGTTTTCAATCATGTCCTAAGGAGTCTCATTTAGTCGCGGTAAAACGCATTATTAAATACCTTAAGGGCACTATTGAAATGGGTTGTGGTATCCGAAAACCGGACTATTTGATATGAAGAGTTTATCGGATGCTGACTATGCGGGTTGTAGGGTAGATAGGAAGAGCACAAGTGGAACTTGTCAATTCCTTGGTAATTGTCTTGTATCTTGGTCTTCCAAAAAGTAAAATTCGGTAGCCCTTTCAACCGCCGAGGCGGAGTATGTTGCGGCCGGAGCTTGTTGTGCACAAGTTCTTTGGATGAAACATACTCTCCTCGACTATGATTTACACTTTGATCATGTTAAAATATTTTGTGATAATATTAGTACAATTCACATGACAAAGAATGCAAATCAACATAGTAGAACCAAACACATTGACATTAGATATCACTTTCTTAGAGATCATTATGAGAAAGGTGATATTGATATTGATTATGTTTCTACCGATTTTCAACTTGCCGATATTTTTACTAAACCGTTGGATTATGCTAGATTTTCCTTTATTTGTGGTGAGTTGAATGTTTGCATTATGGATTCTTAAAGAAAAATCTCTTTTGTTTTGTTTGTTTAACCCTTTTTGATGTATGACAAAAAGGGGGAGAAAAAGATGAGTTTGTTTGTTGTTTGTTTGTTTATGGTGTATTACTTTGATGTATTTGAGAGTTTTTGACAAAACTATGTGTTTCTAATGACTATGTGCTTTCCAATGCCTTTTGTATTTAGCTCTTCATTGACATTATTGATACATAGCATTATTTGAGGGGAGCTTTCCAAGCTCTTCTTCCATTTTTATTTAAATAACCTATATGTTTTGTCATCATCAAAAAGGGGGAGATTGTTGGCCCAAGGTTACAATCACCCGTGTTTAGTGTGTTTTGATGATTACAAAACATATTAGTTATTTGTACTAATAGAGTTTGTTGTTTAAGTGTGTTTCAGGGATCTAACTCATCTAGAAGGTTTATTCCCTATAAGCAAATGTTTTTGGACTCAAGTCAACTCAAATTGGGCTCAAGAATCAAGTGTTGAAGACCTTATGGTGAAAAGCCCTCTTGAAGCACTTGTAGTACTTAGAACCAATGTAAGAATTAGATTGTTAAAGTTTGAGTTTTGGAAATTGGCTCTAGGATACACACACACGCTTTTTGTATTCAAGTTTTCATGATCAAAATTTAGGTTTCATGCCTTAGTATATTTATACATGACCCTAATTTTTTATAAATATAAATATCATGTTTTTGATCATGTATGTATACCCTTTCCAGCATGTTACTTAGCTTTCCATACTTCAAAATATTTTTTTACAAAAAATTTCCAAGTCCCAAAATCCTGCTGTTTTTTTTTCTGTTTCAGGCTGACCGGCCGACCGGCCCGGTCGACCGGCGCCAGTGCCAGGACGTGCACATTTGTGCACGTCTGTCGGTCGACCGCCCGGGTCGACCGACTGTGAGCAGTTGCTCTCGGGTTTTCTGGGACGACCGCCCGGTCGACCGCCAGAAGAAAAATGTGTTTTGTCTTTTAGGACGGTCGACCCGTCCGGTCGACCCGAGCCAACGGCTCTTTGCCAGCTGAGCTGGCGATCGACCGGCCCGGTCGACCGCCAAGCCTGCAACAGCCCAACGGCTCTTTCCTCTTTTGTGCAATTCTGAAATCTATTTTTGGACTGCTTTTTGGCAGACTTTTTCAGGGTTTTTCAAAACTTTTTCAGAGCAAATAAGGTCAAAATAAATTGTTTTTAACTTATTTCTCTCCCTATAAATAGTGGAGAAGAGTTTCTTGCAAAACACCAAGAAAAATCCTCAAGTTTTCAAAGTTTTCAAAGAGAAAAGAAAAGTGTTTAAGCTCTCCATTTCCAACTCTTTCTTGAGCTAGTTTTCAGTTGTGTTCTCTAGCAAAAATCATCTCTACAACTGAGTTTTTCTCACTACACTTCTTAGAGCCAAAAATTCCCTTACTCATTCTATAAGGAAGTTGTAAAAGAGTGAGAGTTTGTAAAAGAGTTTAGTGATCTTGTTGGGATCACTTTTGTTACTTGTTCCTCTTCTTGTTCTTGTGGAGACACCTCTTCAGTAGAGGTTATTGTACTTGGTGGAGCTCGGTGCTCGGGTCTTCGGTAGACCGTTGTAATCGTCCTCGGTGGATAGTGGAAACCCTTCACGGAGGTGAAGGCGGGGAGTAGAGCGGTGGTTCGAACCTCGAAACAAATACTTGAGTTTGCGATTGTCTTTTGTTCTTGCTCTCTATTTTGCTTTACTTTCAATTGCTCTCTATTGCTTATTGTTTCAAGTATTTTTTGCTTCCTCTACTTGTGATATCTTGTGTGCTCTTCATCATTGCCTATTATTCATTCATTGATATTTTGTCGATCAATTCTCATACAACAAGGTTACATTGCGCACCTCTAACCCATTCAAGGGGAATTGGGAGGAAGGAGTTCAGAACCTCTCACGGGGTATTCGGCTCTTAGTCTTGTTTTGAGAGATCGTTGCATCATTCATCCATCTTAATTTTAAAAAGATTGTTAGATTAGCAATTACACCTATTCACCCCCCTTTAGGTGTTTTTCACTACATGCTTCAAAGTTGTTTAAATATCATGTTTTGTATTTGCAAGTGTTTTGGAAAAATCGGATTTCCATTTCAAAAATTCAAGTTTTGGAAAATACGAATTTTGGTTTTCGACAAAATTTGTAAGTCACAAAATAGTTCAAAATGTTTGTAACTTGGTTTGATTTTTACTCAAACAAGTTTGTATGTCAAAGATAATACAAGAACTGATTTTTGTGAAATTTATGTGATTTTATGGGATTTTATAAAAGATAAAAAACCTAAGTTTTTAAGTCCTAAGATTTGCTGACTGGCTTACTGCTGGTCGACCGGACCGGTCGACCGCAACAGTTGTCGGTCGACCGGTGCGGTCGACCGACGTGCACAAGCGTGCACGCCAGCATTGGGCTGGTGGCGGTCGACCGTCCAGAGAGCTTTGCTCTCTGGAAATGGCCCCGGTTGCCCGGACAGAGAGTCTGCTCTCTGTATCCAGCTCCGGTCGACCGGGCGGTCGACCGGCCAGAGAGCAGTTGCTCTCTGGATCTGGCACGGTCGACCGGGCGGTCGACCGCTAGGCTCAACGGTCAATTTTTTGACCGTTGGCCGGTCGACCGAAAGGGCAAATTGGCCCTTTTCAGCTGCCAACGGGCAGATTTTCTGGGGGTTATAAATACCCCATTCTAGAGCTATTTTTCAAGATGTTTTTAAGAGAGAAAAATTTACATACTTCAAGTGTTTTTCAGCAAAAGTTTTTCGGTTCAAAATTCTTGATCTTTATTTGTTTTAAAAGTGTTGGAAATTCAAAGAAAATAGTCTTTTGGGAATTAGTTTTTGTGTTCTAAATTCTATATCTATTTAGAGTTTTTCCCAAGTGATTTTCTTTGTTCAAAACACTTTGTTTCTCACACTTGAGCTTATCATTCTATCCTATCTATTAAGATCTTTGTTTAGTGAGAAAAGAATTAGTTTGTGGTTGAAAGAGACCACCAAGTTGTAAACCCTCCATAATTTGTGATATCCATCTAGTGAAAGGTGATTGTGGGTATCCCTCTAGTGAGAGGTTGATAGTGGAGGTTGTGTTGGTATCCCTCTCAGTGAAGAGGTGGATTGTGTTTGTTTGGCTTTGTGTCTATCCCTCATTTGTGAGGTTGATAATGGTGACTTTGTGCCTAGCCTCTAAGTGTAGAGGTTGTGTTGTATTTGAGAGTGGAGTTGTGTACTCCCAGTTATTGTATTGCCCAAAATCCTCAGTGGAGGTTCCCTGTGTGGGAAGTCCTGTGTGGACGAGTTAGTGGAAATCCTTCAGTGTGAAGGCGGGGACGTAGAGCTGTGTGCTCGAACCTCGAAACATATCTTGGCGTTTGCGTTTGATCCACTTTCTCTAACTCTCTCTCTTATTTTGTGCATTACATTAATTCATATTGTCATATCACTCTTATATGCTTGGTTGTGTTTGTTTGTGTGCCTCACTTGTGTTTAACCACGAGAGCTTCATATAGCACCTCAACTCTTATTCAGAGGAATCAAGAGGAGTTAGTCCAGAGCCCTTCACCGGAAATTCGGCTACACTCTTTGGTTACACTAAGTGTGTTGCAATTATGTTTTAATTTCCATATTATTGTTCATAGATTAGCCTTACACCTATTCACCCCCCCTCTAGGTGCATTTTCACCATTTTGGTAACGAGGCGGGTCAGCTTCGTTGTCGGATCCGTCTTCGGATAAGGAAGATGTTGTTTGGGCTGCCTCACATTCTTGATGGGCATATCGCCTTGCGTCTCTTGCCTTCCGGTTTGTTTTCCGATTGCGTTTGTGCGTGGGTGCCTTAGAGGGTGTCTACTTGAGCCAGGGAGTTGTCGTTGAGTTGCTTCAACGCCTCCTGTTCACAAACGACGTTCTCATGGTCGAGAGTCGTCTGCATGCTGCTTTCATTTGTTTCTTCATGTCGGCGAGCATCTAAAAAAATCTGCCCTTCGTATAGCGGCTGTAACGCCCCGATTCCACGGATACGGGGACATTACTGCGACGTATGTACGTAGGTCATAAATTGCCCCCACGTATATACGCTAAGCATAAAGTACAACAAGAAATAGAGTACACGACAAAGCGTGGTATTCATACATATGCCAACACAAGAGGTACACATACAAAGTTATCACAGGATATTATAAGTGTATTACACAATACATGTGTATTACATCATAACCAAGTCCAAAAGAAATATATACAAATATGTATACAAAAAGCTCACAAGTAGAAAGAAGATCTCGTGAGTCAAAAGGTAAGTCTGGCACGAGGGGACTGGAACTAGTCCGCCTGCTCACTAAGATAGGCTCGATCCTCAGCAGTTGGCTCCACTTCGGTCCAAGCTTCGGAGTCTGAATATGCAAATCCAAGGGAGTCAAGACATATAGACAATAAACGGACTACAGCCAAGTGGCTAAGAGACATGAATAAGTAGTATGAAACAATATAAGGAATATCAGCTAACAAGTATGAAAAGCATGACGAGATAAAGTCCTAATACATTAAATCTACAGTTGACGTCTTATTATTATTACTTGTCTTACTGTGATATCTAGCTATGTGACCCAGCGTCCCAGAGCACATAGATCCATATCCTAGTAAAGCAAGGTTGTTATTGGAAATCAGCGGTTGTGTCGACGAACTATGTTTACAGTGGACCCCGTACATGCCCGGGATAACGGTCCAGGATTGTTCCGTTGCTTGGTGACGGAAGCCAGCCGCTAGGCTAAACAGGAGGGACTTATGTATGCCCTTATCATGATGGTACCAGTAATAGAGGGAGCAAGCACTCCCCTCGGTCCCCTGGAGGCCCACAGGTCAGACCGGAACATGAGTTGCACAACATTCCTAAAAGCCACTGTAAACACGAACACATATCGATATCCGCATGTTTTCCCCCGACCCATGTGTAAGTTGGTCCATTTTATGCAAAAGTCAAGTGTATCATGCTTGGTTCAAGTGATGGCATGATAAGTGGTGATATTCACATTTTAACAAGTTATGGAGCGATGATATGTAATAACAAGTCATGAAGTAATATGAGATAATGTCTATCAAGTAACATGTCATGTAGTACCAGTTATGAAGCATGAACAAAAGTAATATGTCATACATGTATCAACAATAAGATCCAAATTCAGAACAGAATCAACTAAGTCAAACAGTCAGAATTAGTCGACTAGGTGGGAGGGTTAGTCGACTATTAGGGGTCTTAAGTCGACTACTAGTCTGGATGAGTCGACTAAAACTGGGAAACAGAGAGTTGGGTTCTGTTTCAGGGAAAGTTAGTCGACTAGGGTTGTAAGGGTAGTCGACTAACAGGGAACTACTAGTCGACTAATGGATACCTAAGTCGACTAAGTCTGAGATACAGAGAGTTGATGTTTTATTTCAGGAAAACAGGAGTCGACTGGGAAGAAATGGGTAGTCGACTAGGGGTCTCTAGTCGACTGGAAATCTGGTCTAGTCGACTAAAACTGTGAAATCAGAAAAGGTAAGTTTCAACTAAAGTGGATTAGTCGACTAGTCCCTAGGTCTAGTCGACTAATCGTGGGAAAACAGCAAACAGAACAGATTTCTAGGGTTTTGTTTGAGGGTCTAAAAATGTGATTTTTATGGCTCAAGTGAACATGAATTGTCAACACAAGTATACAAAGGAGTTTACAAATCTTGGTGAGTAAATATACTCACCTCGAACGGTTAATCGAAGTTCTATGCGAGTTCGGAAGAGATCGTAGTCGACGGTATCACCCACTCGATCCTTGGCGATACTTCCGACGAAGAGAGATGCGATCCAAATTCAAGGTAGAGAAGGTTGCTAGAGATGGAGATGAAAACCTAGGTGAGCTTTGGAGTTAGGGTTTGAGATGGAGAAGGAAATGGTGAAGGCTATTTTCTTGGTGAAATGAAGAAAAGAGTAAAAGAATGTAAAGGAAAACTTATATAGGATTTGATTTTGTAAAGGAGATGCAAATAAAGAATTTGAGAGGGGGTTTTGTGCAAAAAGGGGAGGTGAGGTGTCTCTCCTAGCCACCACTTGGCCGGCCATGGGAGAGAGAGAAAAGATGGGCATTTAATGAGGAAGTAGGTGAGAAAATGTGTGGAGTTGAAATTTTTGGAGAAAATGGAATTTTGGAAAATGGAAAAAAACTTGTGGTTGTGGAGGAAAGAAATAAGGGAAGGAAAAAGAAAAGAAATCATAAGGGAGAAGATATTTTCTCTTGGATTTAGAAAATAAAATATTGAAAATACAAGTTCCCGGGTTTAAGTCAAGGATGCGGAAAACATTTCGGGAAATATCGAAATCGTCCGAAATTCAAGTATCTCGGAACGACTCGTAAATTTTACCAAAAATCAATAATAATATATGAAGACGTATAGTGAAATCCGTTTGAAGAAATACTTTATAGTTTTAAAACTAAAAATCCCGGAATCAGTTAACTACCGACTCCGTTGGAATTTTCATAAATTCATAAAATTCTCAGAAAAAGTATTTAAGTAGGAAATATCATTCTAAGAAATAAAGTCTAAAGACTCTTCTAGAAATTCTTAACCGTTTGTAAATAAAAATCCAGGAATCGATCAGCGACACTGGTCGACACCGGTTTTGAAGAAATTTATTTTAATTCAGGAAAAATCCAGAAAATCATAGAAAATCTAATATATTGGAAAATGATATTTGAAATTGAAATCGGTCAAATACAGGAAGTAAATCGAAAAATACGGTCGAAAACTGAATACGCAACTAAGTACGTATTCTGGGAACAGGGTATTACAATCCACCCACCTTACAAAAATTTCGTCCTCGAAATTTCATAAGGTGAAAGGTAACAGGAAAGGTAACAGATAGATAAGGAAAAGAAGAGAGATAACAGTAGAAAAGAATAGAAGGAAAGAGTTTTTACCAAATCAAGATGTGAAGAGTGGAGGGTAACGCTCTCGGATAACATCCTCTCGTTCCCATGTGGCTTCTCCTGGCGCATGCCGGTTCCAAGACACCAACACTAATGGTATAGCCTTATTCTTCAATGTCTTCACACTTCTATCTAGAATGGCCATCGGCTGTTCCTGATATGATAAATCTGGCTGCAGTTCCAGTTCGGAATGATCCAAAATATGACTATCATCCTTTACATACTTCCTCAACTGAGATACGTGGAAAACATTGTGCACTCCGTCCAAAGATGGAGGTAAGGCCAATCTGTAAGACACATCTCCCACTCGCTCCAAAATCTCGAATGGGCCGATATATCTCGGACTCAGCTTTCCACGAATACCGAACCGGACCACTCCTCTGGTAGGTGATATCCTCAAGAACACATGATCTCCTGCCTGGAACTCCAATGGCCTTCTCTGTGAATCAGCCCAACTCTTCTGCCTACTCTGTGCTGCCCTGAGGTGATCCCTGATGATTCTGACTTTCTCTGTTGTCTGAATCAGGATCTCTGGTCCCAAAAGTCTCCTCTCACCGACTTCATCCCAACAAATCGGTGATCTGCACTTTCTTCCATACAGTGCCTCAAAAGGTGCCATCTTGATACTTGCCTGATAACTGTTGTTATAAGAAAATTCGGCCAAATGAAGATGGTCTTCCCATGATCCCTTGAACTCAATCATGCAGGCCCTTAGCATATCTTCAAGGATTTGGATAGTCCTTTCAGATTGTCCGTCTGTCTGAGGATGATATGATGTACTGAATTTCAGACGAGTCCCCAAACTTTCTTGGAGACTCTCCCAAAAATGGGATCTGAATCTGGTGTCTCTATCTGAAACAATACTGACTGGAACTCCATGCAGACGAACTATCTCCTTCATGTACTTGTCTGCCAAGACCTCCGTTGATTGTCCCACCCTGAATGGTATGAAGTGAGCTGACTTGGTGAGGCGATCAATGATGACCCACACAGCATTGTTACCCTTGGGACTATGAGGTAATGCCGTGACAAAATCCATAGTGATGTGCTCCCACTTCCATTCGGGTATCGGCAAAGGATGTAGAAGTCCAGCTGACCTCTGATGCTCTATCTTTATCTGCTGGCACACCAGGCACTTGGCTACAAACTGAGCTATCTCCCTCTTCATAGCATTCCACCAAAACTGCTTCTTCAAGTCCTGATACATCTTGTTTCCCCTGGGTGGATGGAATATGCTGAACTGTGTGCTTCTGCCAAAATCTTCTGCCGAACTTCTCCTTGGGGAACACAAATCCTGCTACCAAAGTATAAGGCACCATCCGGATGAATACTGATATCAGTTTTCAATCCAGCCTCTACCTGAACTCGGAATGTCTGTAATCTGGGATCTTCCTTCTGAGCTTCCCTGATCTCATCAATCAATGCTGACTGAATCAGCAAAGTCATGAACTGTCCTGCCTTCTCAGTCCTTCGAACTAACACCAAGTCCAATCTGATGAAGTCTTGAATCAACTCCTTCTGCTGAGTAAGCTGGACAAGCACTCTATTCTCTGGCATCCTGCTCAGTGCATCTGGAACTGTATTGACCTTGCCTGGATGATATTGCAAGTCAATATCATAGTCCGCCATCAGTTCAAGCCACCTCCTCTGCCTCATATTCAACTCTTTCTGTGAGAAAATATACTTGAGGCTCTTGTGATCAGTGTATATCAACACTTTATCTCCCAGAAGATAATGCCTCCAAACCTTCAAGGCAAAGATAACAGCTGCTAGCTCCAAGTCATGAGTTGGGTAATTCCGCTCATGAGTCTTCAGTTGCCTAGATGCATATGCTATGACATGATCATGTTGCATAAGTACACATCCCAGGCCTTTTCCTGATGCATCACTGAATATGACCATCCCTCCTCTCCCTGAGGGAGTCTTCAAGATTGGAGCTGAAATGAGCCTCTGCTTCAATTGCTCAAAGGCTGCAGTACACTCCTCAGTCCACAAGTACCTTTCTCCTTTCCTGGTGAGCTTGGTCAACGGGGCTGCAATCCTAGAGAAATCCTGGACAAAGCGTCTGTAATATCCGGCTAGCCCAAGAAAACTCTTAATCTCAGTCACCGTCCTCGGAATCGGCCAATCTCTCACTGCCTGGATTTTGCTAGGATCAACTGAAATTCCTTCTGCTGAAACCATGTGTCTAAGGAAGGCTATGCTGTCCAACCAGAACTCACACTTGCTCCTCTTGGCATGAAGCTGCTCCTGCTGGAGAGTCTGCAACACAATCCTCAAGTGTTCCGCATGCTCCCTGTTGTTCTTTGAATAGATCAAAATGTCATCTATGAAAACAACAACAAACCGATCCAGATAGGGCGAGAACACTCGGTTCATTAAATCCATGAAAACTGCAGGGGCATTGGTGACTCCGAAAGGCATAACTAGAAACTCATGGTGGCCATAACGGGTCCTGAATGCCGTCTTCGGAATATCCTCCTTCTTCACCCTCAGCTGATGGTAACCCGACTGTAAATCCAATTTAGAGAATACACGGGCCCCATGAAGCTGATCAAACAGATCATCAATCCTGGGTAAAGGATACTTGTTCTTGATGGTAACTTTGTTCAATTCCCTATAATCAATACAAAGTCTCTTACCACCATCCTTCTTATTGGCCAACAGTACTGGAGCTCCCCATGGTGAAGTACTTGGCCGAATCAATCCCTTGTCTGAGTATTCCTGCAGTTGCTTCTTCAGAATCTCTAACTCCGTCGGTGCCATCCTGTACGGAGCCTTGGATATAGGAGCTGCTCCTGGAACTGTGTCAATGGAGAACTCGATCACCCTGTCAGGTGGCAGTCCTGAGATCTCAGCAAACACTCCTGGGAATTCATTCCACACTGGTACCTTCTGCTTCTGAACCTCCGAAGTAGTCATCCGTGTCTTTCCCTTGGTAGACTTCACTTCTCCACTGAATTGGAACTCCGGTTGATGAGGGATTCTGAAATTAATTTTCTTCTCCCTACAATCAATAACTGCATGGTACTGACTGAGCCAGGTCATGCCTAAGATTACGTCGTACCCTTTGGTGTCTAGTACGATCATATCTATGGCCAAGATCTTATCACATAGTTCTACTGGACAATCAGTACAAACTCTAGAAGATATGACTACTCCATTCCCTGTACTAATCTCCCATTTGTGGTCTAAAGATCTAACAGGTATAGAATGCAAAGCCACAAAATGGTCCGAGATATAACAATGGGATGCACCTGAATCGAAGAGAGCGAGAACAGGTTTTGAATGAACTCTGATGTTACCTGTTATCACTTCCTCTGAAGTCTCAGCCTCCTCTGCTGTAAGAGTGTAAGCCTGACCTCTACTGTAACGCCCCGATCCCAAAGATACGGGAACGTCACTGCAACGCATATACGTAGGTCAGATGGGGCCCCCACGTATATACGCTAAGCATAAGTACAACAAGTATCAGAGTACAACACACAGCGTGGTATATTCATATGCCAACTTACAAAAGATAAATACAAAGCTATACAAGTTATGATAAGCAAAATCACTTTACAAGTGTCCTTTATCACAACCCAAGTCCAAAATGAACGATATACAATCAAAAATACAAAAATGCTCACGAAATGGATGGAGATCCCGTGAACCAAAAGGAAGAGTCTGGCACGAGGACCGGAGCTAATCTGCCTGCTCACTAAAGAAAGCCTGATCTTCGGTGGATGGCTCCACTTCGACCCAGGCCTCGGAATCTGAATATGCAAATCCAAAGGGTCAAGACATATAATAACAAATAAAAGATAGTCAAGTGACATAAGGATCATGAATAGAGGTAATGAAGTTACAATAAATAGCAATGAATAACAAGCGATGTAAACTCAATAAGGTAAGGTCATATGCAATGAATCTATAGTTAATGTCTTATTATTATTACTTGTCTTACTGTGATATCTAGCTATGTGACCCAGCGTCCCAGAGCACATAGATTCATATCCTAGTGAAACAAGGTTGTTATTGGAAACAGCGGTTTGTATCGACGAACTATGTTTACAGTGGGTCCCGTGCATGCCCGGGACCACGGCCCAGTATTGTTCCGTTGCTTGAAGACGGAACCTGCCGCTAGGCTAACAGGAGGGTCTTATGTATGCCCTTGTCATGACAGTAAACAGGAAAGGGAGGAAGCACTCCCCTCGGTCCCCTGGAGTACCGCAGGTAAGACCGGAAAATATAGTGCACAACCTAATACCACTGTAAACACGAACACATATCGATATTCCGCATATTTCCCCCGACCCATGTGTAAGTTGGTGCTTTTTATGTAAAAGTCAAGTGTATCATGCTTAGTTTTAAGGGATGGCGTGATAAGTGGTGATATTATTGTTTAACATGTCATGGAACGAGTATATGCAATAATAAGTCACGAGGTAACAAGAGATACATCCATCCAGTAATAAGTCATGTAGAGCCAGTATTGAAGCATGAACGAGAAAGATATAATATACATGTATCAAGTATAAAAACCAAATTCAGAACAGAAATTAACTATGACACACAGTCAGGATTAGTCGACTAGGGGTAAGGGTTAGTCGACTAATACTGGGATACAGAGAGTTAGAATCCTGCTTCAGGGAAAGTTAGTCGACTAGGGTAGGAAGGTTAGTCGACTAATAGGGAGTTCTAGTCGACTAATGGACACTTAAGTCGACTAAGTCTGCTGATACAGAAAGTTGGGTTTCTGGTCCAGGAAGGATTAGTCGACTAGGTAAATTTAGGAGTCGACTAATATGGGTTTCCAGAGAGTTTGTTAGTCGACTAATATTTGGGGCAAGTCGACTAATACTGGGTTTTTCCAGAAAACTAAGTTTCAGCTAAGTGTTCTAGTCGACTAGTTCCTATGATGAGTCGACTAATACTGTGAAGAACAGTGAGCAGATCAGAATTTCTGGAAGTGTGTTTGATGGTTCAATTCGTGGTTTTTGGTGACCTAGGTGTACAAGAAGTGTAGATACAAGTATTTTAGGGCTAATACAAGTCTTGGTGAGTGAAATACTCACTTGGGATAGGTTCAATTGTGACTTGATTCAAGGATGGAGATGATGGCTTCACTCCACACTTGTTGTTGAAGCTTGAGGTGAAGAAGTGCTCTTGGAGTTGCCTTGGGCTGGAGGGAAAGGTCTTGAAGTGATCTTGGAGCTAGGGTTTTTGCTAGAGGGAGAAGGAGATTGTGGAGTTTCTCTTCTCTTGTGAAGAAATGAGGAGGAAAAAGAGTGATTTGCAAATGAATAGGAATTTATAGTTTGGGATTTTTGTAAAGGGGTTGGAAATTGGATAGAAGTGAGGGGTTTTCTTGCAAAAGGAGGGGTGAGGTGAGTGTCCTCTCTTTGGCCACTTGGCCGGCTGTGGGTGAGAGAGAGAGTGAGTGGTGTTAGGTGAAGTGTGAGTGGGAAATGAGGTGGAAATGAAGTGGAAAAGGAATTTTGCAAATTTTGGAAAAATGCCCTAAATTCAAGTATTTTGGAATGGTCTGAAAATTTTACCAAAAATCAAGAATAATATTTGAAGACCAATGGTGAAATTCGTTTGAAGAAATACTGTATAGATTTTTAATTAAAAATCCCGGAATCAGTTATTTACCGACTCCGAAAGAATTTTCATAAATTCATAAAATTCTCAGAAAAAGAGTATAGGTAAGAAATATGATTCTAAGAAATAAAGTCTAAAGGACTTTCTAGAAATTCCTAACAGTTTGGAAGATAAAAATTCGGAAATCGGCCAGCGGTACTGGCCGACACCGGTTTCGGAGAAATTCATTTTAATTCCAGAAAATTCCAGAAAATCACATAAAATCTAAAATATTGGAAAATGATATTGAAATTAAAATCGGTCAAATACGGAAGGTACATCGGAAAATACGGTCAAAGGACTGAATACGTAACTAGGCACGTATTCCGGGAGAGGGGTATTACATCTACCACGCCCTGCTGCAGTCCTGGCTCCTCTCTGGACTGGGCGAGCAACATGCTGTGGCGGAAGGGGAAGAGCTCTCCTCATCACTGGTCCCTGATTCCTCTGCCCAAGTGGCCCTGGTAGCACTCTCTGTCCATTGGGTCCTGGGAGTGCTGGCAAAGTCTGGTTGGCTACCCCCAATCTCCTGTGTGGACAGGTCTCTATAGAATGATCCCGTGATCCACACACCAAACACAACCCATTTGCCCTCCGGCAATTCTGACGAATGTGGCCCGGCTTCTGACAATAGCTACAGAATGTAAATGGTTGGGCCGTCTGGTAAGGAGCTGGTCTGAATGGTTGCCTCTGAACTTTTGCTGCTCTGTATGGGCCTCCTCTCCCCATTGGTACAAATGGCCTCTTCATGGCCTGGTTCCTCATCTGGTTGGCTTGCTTCTTCTCTAACCCACGCTCCACCTCTCGAGCTATGGTGAGAACTTCTGAGTAGGTCTTCAGCTGCTGGGGCATTAGGAATACTTGTATATCCATATGCAGGCCCTGCTGGAATCTGCTTGCCCGCTTCTCCTCATCCGTCACCATGTACGGAGCAAAGCGGCTCAATCTAAGAAACTCTGCAGCATACTCGTCCACGGACTTGCTCCCTTGCTGGAGCCTGATAAACTGCTCTTCCATATCCTTCTGAGCAGTAGCTGGGAAGAATCTGGCATAGAAGCTCTTGGAGAATGTGTCCCAGGAGACAGGCTTCTCCAGTCTGGCCTCTTCAGCAAGCCACCAAGTTCTAGCAACATCTTTCAACTGAATCTTGGCGACCTCAACTTGGTTCTCCTTTGGTACCCTGGCTGCATTCAGCAGATCTGTGGTATCCGTCAACCATTGTTCAGCATCCAATGGTTTCTCGTCTCCGTGAAGATAGCTGGTTGCAGCCGTCTGAAGTCTGAAATATTTCCCGGCCTCTGCTCTTTCGGTGCTGCCAATTCTTGCCGGAGAAGTTCAGTCTGCTGCTGCTGGTTCTCCATCATTGTCTGAATGACCTTAGAATATCCACATTCTCTCCCGTGGGTCCATTCGAAGCTTGCCCCGAGTGGTTACGGCCCGTCCTTCGCTCCATACCGAGTTGGGGAAAGATAACTGGAATTTGGAAACAAATGGAAGGAGTTTAGGATACAAGGGAAGGAATCAAGAAGGAATCAAGGAGGACTTAATAACTTTGTATATTGTAGTTGGCATCAGCAAATTATTAAAATTTGCCGCTCGATTGTACTTCAGGTGTGAGAGCCTAGGCTCTGATACCAACCTGTAACGCCCCGATTCCACGGATACGGGGACGTTACTGCGACGTATGTACGTAGGTCATAAATTGCCCCCACGTATATACGCTAAGCATAAAGTACAACAAGAAATAGAGTACACGACAAAGCGTGGTATTCATACATATGCCAACACAAGAGGTACACATACAAAGTTATCACAGGATATTATAAGTGTATTACACAATACATGTGTATTACATCATAACCAAGTCCAAAAGAAATATATACAAATATGTATACAAAAAGCTCACAAGTAGAAAGAAGATCTCGTGAGTCAAAAGGTAAGTCTGGCACGAGGGGACTGGAACTAGTCCGCCTGCTCACTAAGATAGGCTCGATCCTCAGCAGTTGGCTCCACTTCGGTCCAAGCTTCGGAGTCTGAATATGCAAATCCAAGGGAGTCAAGACATATAGACAATAAACGGACTACAGCCAAGTGGCTAAGGGACATGAATAAGTAGTATGAAACAATATAAGGAATATCAGCTAACAAGTATGAAAAGCATGACGAGATAAAGTCCTAATACATTAAATCTACAGTTGACGTCTTATTATTATTACTTGTCTTACTGTGATATCTAACTATGTGACCCAGCGTCCCAGAGCACATAGATCTATATCCTAGTAAAGCAAGGTTGTTATTGGAAATCAGCGGTTGTGTCGACGAACTATGTTTACAGTGGACCCCGTACATGCCCGGGATAACGGTCCAGGATTGTTCCGTTGCTTGTGACGGAAGCCAGCCGCTAGGCTAAACAGGAGGGACTTATGTATGCCCTTATCATGATGGTACCAGTAATAGAGGGAGCAAGCACTCCCCTCGGTCCCCTGGAGGCCCACAGGTCAGACCGGAACATGAGTTGCACAACATTCCTAAAAGCCACTGTAAACACGAACACATATCGATATCCGCATGTTTTCCCCCGACCCATGTGTAAGTTGGTCCATTTTATGCAAAAGTCAAGTGTATCATGCTTGGTTCAAGTGATGGCATGATAAGTGGTGATATTCACATTTTAACAAGTTATGGAGCGATGATATGTAATAACAAGTCATGAAGTAATATGAGATAATGTCTATCAAGTAACATGTCATGTAGTACCAGTTATGAAGCATGAACAAAAGTAATATGTCATACATGTATCAACAATAAGATCCAAATTCAGAACAGAATCAACTAAGTCAAACAGTCAGAATTAGTCGACTAGGTGGGAGGGTTAGTCGACTATTAGGGGTCTTAAGTCGACTACTAGTCTGGATGAGTCGACTAAAACTGGGAAACAGAGAGTTGGGTTCTGTTTCAGGGAAAGTTAGTCGACTAGGGTTGTAAGGGTAGTCGACTAACAGGGAACTACTAGTCGATTAATGGATACCTAAGTCGACTAAGTCTGAGATACAGAGAGTTGATGTTTTATTTCAGGAAAACAGGAGTCGACTGGGGAGAAATGGGTAGTCGACTAGGGGTCTCTAGTCGACTGGAAATCTGGTCTAGTCGACTAAAACTGTGAAATCAGAAAAGGTAAGTTTCAACTAAAGTGGATTAGTCGACTAGTCCCTAGGTCTAGTCGACTAATCGTGGGAAAACAGCAAACAGAACAGATTTCTAGGGTTTTGTTTGAGGGTCTAAAAATGTGATTTTTATGGCTCAAGTGAACATGAATTGTCAACACAAGTATACAAAGGAGTTTACAAATCTTGGTGAGTAAATATACTCACCTCGAACGGTTAATCGAAGTTCTATGCGAGTTCGGAAGAGATCGTAGTCGACGGTATCACCCACTCGATCCTTGGCGATACTTCCGACGAAGAGAGATGCGATCCAAATTCAAGGTAGAGAAGGTTGCTAGAGATGGAGATGAAAACCTAGGTGAGCTTTGGAGTTAGGTTTGAGATGGAGAAGGAAATGGTGAAGGCTATTTTCTTGGTGAAATGAAGAAAAGAGTAAAAGAATGTAAAGGAAAACTTATATAGGATTTGATTTTGTAAAGGAGATGCAAATAAAGAATTTGAGAGGGGGTTTTGTGCAAAAAGGGGAGGTGAGGTGTCTCTCCTAGCCACCACTTGGCCGGCCATGGGAGAGAGAGAAAAGATGGGCATTTAATGAGGAAGTAGGTGAGAAAATGTGTGGAGTTGAAAATTTTTGGAGAAAATGGAATTTGGAAAATGAAAAAAAACTTGTGGTTGTGGAGGAAAGAAATAAGGGAAGGAAAAAGAAAAGAAATCATAAGGGAGAAGATATTTTCTCTTGGATTTAGAAAATAAAATATTGAAAATACAAGTTCCCGGGTTTAAGTCGAGGATGCGGAAAACATTTCGGGAAATACCGAAATCGTCCGAAATTCAAGTATCTCGGAACGACTCGTAAATTTTACCAAAAATCAATAATAATATATGAAGACGTATAGTGAAATCCGTTTGAAGAAATACTTTATACTTTTAAAACTAAAAATCCCGGAATCAGTTAACTACCGACTCCGTTGGAATTTTCATAAATTCATAAAATTCTCAGAAAAAGTATTTAAGTAGGAAATATCATTCTAAGAAATAAAGTCTAAAGACTCTTCTAGAAATTCTTAACCGTTTGTAAAATAAAAATCCAGGAATCGATCAGCGACACTGGTCGACACCGGTTTGAAGAAATTTATTTTAATTCAGGAAAAATCCAGAAAATCATAGAAAATCTAATATATTGGAAAATGATATTTGAAATTGAAATCGGTCAAATACAGGAAGTAAATCGAAAAATACGGTCGAAAACTGAATACGCAACTAAGTACGTATTCTGGGAACAGGGTATTACAGCGGCGGTTGGACGCTGGTAGTTGTCCTCTGAGACAAGGAGGAGCCGACATCATCTGCGGTGTGCTCGATCGATGACGCCTGAGGAATCGTGCCCCAATGTTTGTATTGCTCTCGCCTTTGGAAGGGGCATCGATGTGGATGATCGTCTATTTCTTGGTGGCCATCGATGCTAGGAGAAGCTTTTTGAGGAAGATTGGGTTGAAAAAGAGGGAGATCTCTAGTGTAGGCTCAAGATCTTAATAAAAGCACTAGTTTGTAGTGTATAAATCTCACATGTTTGTGGTGGATAAGTCTCACCACAAGCGACTGGACACTCCCTATCAGACTTGTTAGAACACACAAAGAAGAGACACCTTTCATGTCATGACCACTGATGTGGTATCGACCTAAGACGCTTGGGTGTGAGAATCAGTAATTGAAAGGAAAGGTGGACCGACAGAAAAAAAACTATCAGCGAAATGGAAGGGTGGACTGTGCAGAGGGAAACTGCAGGTGTGTAATGATGGACTAGTAGAGAAAAATTACTGGTGCAGTGGGTTGTGTGCTCTGAGAATTATGGATGCGACCCCGTTCTCCTTAGAAAAGAAGGATAATATAGGCCTGACATGAATGCTGGCGTAGAGGCAGAATTGGTGGATTGTTGTAACTGCACGATTTGCACGTGCTGGATTCTTCATCACGACAGCGATCACCTTCCTGACTGGTTGGATCGCATGCAGGAAAATCTGTCACTGTCCATAACTGCCCGCGCTTATGGGGCGTTACATGTTATGAACGTGGGGGAGGATAGAGTTGCATAGATGTCGGCGAAGCTCAAGAATAATCTGTCATTGGAGCTTCAGATTCAAAGTTGAAGCCTTCAGAAAGGAGAGGGTCTCATAGTGGAGAAGGCCCTGAGAAGATGAAGACTTCGCAGTGGTAAAGGCCTCGGAGTGACATAATGCGATCCCCGTGCGAAAATGTCTTCTAAATGGAGGACAGCTCCGGGAAGGCCAAATGTGACGGAAGTTCGAGAGAAAATTTGAGAGTTGCAGATGTCTCACAGGAATCCCTCAGTAGTTTGGACACGTGTCATCATCCTGACCCGGATCAAATTTTGACCACTACAATTAGTATTAGAAAAAGAATAAATTATCACATAATCAGAATTATGACAAGAAAAGTGTATTTGTAAATATTCATAAATAAAAAAGATAAATTACAAAAAAATAAAAATAAAACCTTCCTCGTCCTAATAATTTTTGATAATATATCTATCCGGCTATAGAAATTGTAGCACCCCATTCCGGGATACGTACTTAGATACGTGTCCCAAATTTTTTTCGACCGTATTATTCATTTTTCTTCCAGTATGTGTTTTGGGTTGTAATTGCTTATGATATCGTGTATCGGATCTGGATTCTCGATCTAGAATTAGCCTGACCCGGACTGGGAACCCGATACCAACCTGCTGCCCGATTTGACCTTTCTGGTAGTCCGATTGACCGATTTCAGTTTTAGACATTGTTTTCTAGTATTTTAGATTTTTCATGATTTTCTAAAATTTTAGAATTTTTCTGCAAAATCTCCAAAACCAGTGTCGGTCGGCATCGCTGATTGATTCCCAAATTTTTAGTTTTTAAACGGGATTAAATTTTCAAAAATGGCTTTCACATTACTTCTTAGAATTTTATTTTCTATTTAAATACATTTTTGAGGATTTTCTAAATTTATCAAAATTTGACCGATTCTGGTGTCGGCCGGTATCGCCAGAAGATTTCAGGATTTTTAATTTAAAAATTAGATTGTATTTCTCGAATTCAATTTCATCGGGCATCTTAAAATAATATTTTCTTTTTTGAGAATTTTTCAGAATGTTTCTGAAACAGTCAAATTTTGCCTTATTAAAATAATAGTATTATTTACCGACCTTATCTTTTCTTGCTTTTTCCTTCTCTACTCCCCTACTTTATACTCTCAGATATTTTAATAAATTAATTATTTAGTAATAAATTTTTTTACTTTTTCTTTTCTTTTTCCTTATTTTTTCCTTTTCCTTTAATTTCCTTTCTTTTTCTTTCTTTTCTTTCTTTTCTTTTCTTCCCCTTACTTTCCCCATGCTCTGCTCCCCGCCGCTTGCAGCCCCTCTCCCCCCATCCCATTCCATCATCACTTCTCTTCTCTTCTCTGTTAAACCCTTCATCTTCCTTTTCCTTTTCATTCCAATTCATTTTAACTCCTTCAACTAAACAAAAACCAAATTCACTCTCTTCAACTCCACCGCCACCTCCACCATCACCACCGCCGCCGCCGCCGCCCCCCTAGCCGCCAGACATCCACTCCCCCACACCTCTCCACTCCTCCACCTCCTTCAACCTCCACCAACCACCCACCACTTCCAATTTCATCCAAACCCATCACCACCACCTCCCTTTCTCCTCCAAAATTCACCACCATCTCCATCAAATCACCACTCCCACCACCCTATCATCACCTCCTCCTCCTCCTCTAACTCCCCACCATCTCCAACAACCACCATAACCACCACCACCATCATCAATCTAAAAGTACACCTAGAGGGGGTGAATAGGTGTTAGGCTAATCTAATGACAAATAATGTAGAATTAAAAACTAATTGTAACACACTTAGTGTAACCAAAGAGTGTAGCCGAATTCTCGGTGAAGGGCTCTAGAGTATCTCCTCTAAATTCCTCTAAATAAGAGTTAAGGTGCTATGTAAAGCTCTCTTGGTTTAATACAAGTATGGTACACAATCAAACCCAAGCATATATATGATATGAACAATATGATGCAATACACAATGAGAGAGAGTTAAGAGATAGTGGATCAATCGCTAACAGCAAGATATGTTCGAGGTTCGAGCCACAGCTCTACGTCCCCGCCTTCACACAGAAGGATTTCCATTATATCGTCCACACAAGACTTCCCACACAGGGAACCTCCACTGAGGATTTGGGTAATACAAACCGAGAGTACACAACTCTCTCCAATAATACAACTCTACACAAGAAGCAAGGCACAACACAAATCACCTCTACACTTAAAGGGATGGGCACTTAGCCAAACAAGATCAACCTCTCATTAGAGGGATAAGACACTAAACCACAACTCTACAACAATCACCTCTACACTTAGAGGGATATTAACACAACAAACCACAACCTCCACAATCACCTCTCACTAGAGAGATAACAACACAATCACCTCGCACTAGAGGGATATCACAAAGTAAGGAGGGTTTAGAACTCTTGGTGGTATCAACAACCACAAACTAATTTTCTCACAAAATAGATCCTAATAAATATGATAGATATGATAGCTCAAGTGTGAGAAAAATAAAGAGTTTGAAAAACAAAATCACAAAGAGAAACTTTTGGGAAAACTTCTAGATAGCTATAGAAATGAAGAACAAAAACCAATTCCCAAAGACTCTATTTTTCTTTGAATTTTCTAACCCTTTTAAAACAAATAAAGATTGATCTTTTAAACTCAAAAACTCTTTTAAAACTTGTAGCTAAAACACTTCTAAAGATGTGAAAATTTGCTCTTGAAATTGTTAATCAAAACAGCCCAAAGAAGTGGGTGTTTATGCCCAAAAATAAATCTGCCTGTTGGCAGCAGGAAAGGGCAGAAATGCCCTTCCGGTCGACCGCCCGGTCGATCGGACAACGGTCACTTTTCTGACCGTTGTGCCACTGGTCGACCGCCCGGTCGACCGGTGTTGGCCCAAAGGCCTTCCACTCTAGTTTTGATGATGATTAACTCATGTAGTTATGTGTACAAATAATCTTGTGTTATTTAGTTTCAGATCATTAATCAAGTTATTAGTTGGTGATTAGCTTCAACAAGATGATTTGGAAGCTTTCACATGTTGATTCAAGAGCCCGAGCGTCAAAAATCATACATAGCACTTGCTCGGTGGATCAAAGAGTTTTGGATCGAGTTGGCTTGGAGATTGCACTCTACAAAAAGACATCGGTACCTAGTTTAGTTTTGTGTTTAGATCCAAATTTTAAAGATTAGAATAGTATGATATGCTCAAGTTCACAACACTCACGTTCATGTTTTGGTTTTCGGTTTGATTGGTTTAAACGATCTTGGTTTTCATGAATAGATTGATCAAAACAAGTTTACATGGTTTAATGTATATTAGATTTGTTCTATATACATGCATGCTTCATCTTCTTAGACAAACTTAGTTTGATAGTCTATTTCATGTGTTTTATGTTTTGGTATTTTTAAAAAAAACATATTGGAATTAAAGTCAAAAACATGGATATATATATGTTTCATGCATATTGGTTTTCTACCCATATGCATCATGCCTAAATGTTGTTTAATATCATGTTTTTGTATTTGAATGAGTTTTGGACAAAATGTATTTTCTATTCAAAAATCCAAGTTTTAGAAAATACAGTTTTTGGATTTTGGTAAAAATGATAAGACACAAAAATGTTTCAAAATGTTTGTTATTTGTGATGAAATTTTATCACAAGTTTATATTTCAAAATAAAATAATAAAAACTATTTTGTGTATTTTTACAAGTCTTTATGGATTTATTAGAATATTTTCTATCCTGTTTTTCTGACCCAGAACAGTGGCTGACAGGCCAGGTCGGTCGACCGCATGGTCGACCGAACCAAGGGCCGGTCGACCCAGCGGTCGACCGACGTGCACAGCCCTGTGCACGTCTGGCAGACACTCGGGACGGTCAACCGGCCGGTCAACCGGACCAGAGAGCAGTGCTCTCTGTTTTTGGGCGGGCGACCGAGCGGTCGACCGGTTGCTGCCAGCGGTCAAAATGTGACCGTTGGCCTGTCGACCGAGCGGTCGACCGGTAGTTCATTTTGGCAGTTTCTGCTGCCAACGGCTAGTTTTCCAAATGGCCTATAAATACCCCATTGGAAAGAGTTTTTCTCTAAGATTTTTTGTGCGAATTTTCCTGACTCTCTAGTGTTTTCACAGCAATCAAAAGAAGTTTTTGGGCTTTAAATTGAACAATCTATTTGGTGTTTTTCCTAGGGTTTGGAAAATCAAAGAAAAGGGTTTTTGGGAAAAGTGTTTGATTCAACTTCTTTATCTTGGTTTCTAGTTTTTCCCAAAGATTTTATTTGAGTTTTGATTTTCATTCCTTTGGTTTTCTCCACACTTGAGCTACATCTACTATCTCATTCTATAGGATCCTTGTGTGGGAAAGAAATTGTTTGTGTTGTTGTTTAGACCACCAAGTTGAAAACCCTTCATTTGCTTGGCTTTGTGCCTTTCCCTCATTGTGTTGAGGAGGTTGTGCATTTGGGTTGTATCCCTCAAGTTGTGAGGTGATCCTTGAGTTGCTTTGTGCTAATCCCTCAAGTTGTGAGGTGATTGTTGTTGGCTTGGAGTTGTGCCTCAAGGAGGAGGTTGTGTTTGTAAGGAGAGGAGTTGGGTACTCCTTGTAATTGTTATTGCCCCAAATCCTCGGTGGAGGTTCCCTTGTGGGAGTCCTTTGTGGACAAGCTAGTGGACTTAAAATTCTTCTGTGTGAAGGCGGGGATGTAGAGCTGGGTGCTCGAATCTCGAAACATATCTTGTTGTTTGCGCTTGATCCCTTGGCTCTCTCTCTCTCTTTACTTTGTGCCTTGCATCAATTCATATTGTTCATTCATAATTATTTGCTTGGCTGTTGAGTGTGCATCTCTAGTTAATTGCAATTAGTTTTTAAATTCCGCATTAAGTACATTAGATTAGCATTATCACCTATTCACCCCCCTCTAGGTGATTTCAACCGGGACTGGATACAGAGAGTAACAGCTCTCTGCAGGTCGACTGGCGGTCGACCGGGGCCATTTCTAAAGAGCAAAGCTCTCTGAACGGTCGACCGCCCGGTCGACCAGCCCACCAGCCCAAGCTGGTGTGCACGTTGGTCGACCGGACCGGTCGACCGACTTCTGCAGCAGTCGACCGTTCCAGTCGACCGGCAGAAGGCCAGTCCAACATTTAAGGGATTTAAAAACTTGTCTTTTTGTTAACAAATAAATCCCATAAAATACACATAAATTCCAAAAAATAAGTTTTTTATTATCTTTGAAATACAAATATGTGTGACTAAAATTCAACACATATTATAAATAATTTGAACCATTTATGTGATATTGAAATTTGGCTTAAATACAAAATTGGTATTTTCCAAAAACCAAACTTTGAAATGGAAATCCGATTTTTCCAAAACACATGTAAACACAAAAACATGATATTGAAACAACTTTAAAGCATATTGTATATGGATAGAATCTAATATACATATAAAGATATCTATCTATGTTTTTGACATGAAATCCAAAATCGGTTAAATCGAAAAACCAAAACCAATAAACTCAAAACATGTGTGTCTATGTGAACTTGAGCATATCAACACTATCTAATCTTTACACAAGATCTAAACACTAAACTAAAAAAACAAACCAAAGTCTTCTTGTCTCCAAGCCGACTCGATCCAAACGCGATCCAACGAGCTTGACTCCAACCGAGTACTAGATGCGATCTTGATGCTCGAACTCTTGAATCTACATGTGAAAGATCCAAAACACCTTTGTTGAAGCTAATTACCTACTAATATCTTGGTCAAATATCTGAAATTAAATATCACAAGATTATTAGTAAACTATAACTATAACTACATGAGTTAATCATCATCAAAACTAGAGTGAAGGGCCTCTGGACTAACACAATCACCACCACCAAACAAACAAACCACAACCAACATCAAACACCCCCCACCTCCTACTCCTCCCCGGGCCAGGTGCCGCCCCACCACCCCGCCGCGGCCGCCGCCCCAGGGCCGCCGGCAGGTGGCCGGCCGGCCAGCCACCCCTCCACTTCCCTCCATTTCCTTCTTCCTTCCTTTCTTTCTTCTTTCCTTCTTTATTTCTTTCTTTCTTCTTTTCTCTTTCTTTTCCATAAATAAACCTACTTTTCTCACATCCCAAAAATACCCATCCCCTCATTCCCAAATTACTTCCCCATAATTACAATCAATATCCCTCCCCTTTTAATTCCTATTCCTTTTCTAAAAAATATCCTATTTTCTCTCTCTCTCTCTCTCCTCTTCCTACAATTCTCTCTCCTTTCTCTCTCCTCTCTCATTCCCTCTAAAATATTTATATATATATATTTATATATTTTAATATATACATATGGGCTAGTGGCTTGCTCGCACGAGTTCGCAAATTTCTCAGATTTTAACCCGGTATTTCATTCCGGTTTCAGGCGAGTGCTTTGTATTAGGCTTAATAATTACTACACTTGTATTTATAACATGATATTGATATGTGGATATTTTAACATGCCTAACACTTGCTACTGTAATTTTTAGAACCTGACTCCTTGCTATAAGAGTTAATATATAATATTGCACTCAGTATTTACCTGACACTTGACATGTTATACTTGTTGGCCCAAAGGCCTTCCACTCTAGTTTGATGATGATTAACTCATGTAGTTATGTTTACTAATAATCTTGTGTTGTTTAAGTTTCAGATCATTAACCAAGATATTAGTTGGTGATTAGCTTCAACAAGGTGTTTAGAAGCTTTTCATGGTGATTCCAGGGCCAAAGAGTCAAGATCACACATTGCCTAGCCCATGGATGGAATTTTGGAGCAAGTCTACTTGAAGATGAAGTCGTCAAGAAGACTTAGGTATCCATAGTTTAGATAGTGTGTTTTAGATCCATTTGTAAAGTTTAGTATAGTTGATATGCTCAAGTGCACAAACACACACGTCTTCATGTTTTGGATTTGGTTTTCATGAATAGTAGATCAAAACAAGTACTTTATTTCTATGTATATTAGATGTATTCTAGATATACATACATGGTTTAACTTGCTAGACAAACTTATTTTGACTATCCTATTCATGTATTGAAAAATCAAGTTTGATAAAATACAAGTGTTGGTTTTGATAAAATTGGCAAGACACAAAAATGAATTAATATGATTGATATATGTCTTGAAATTTTTATCACAAATTTGTGTTTCAATACAAAATGTTAAAACAAGTTTTATGGGATTTTTAGAAAAGATAAAAGATTTTTATAAAATATTTTACACTATTTTTCAGACCCAGTTTTTGTTCCAGGCTTCAACCAAGTCGACTAGTAGCCTAACTAGTCGACTAAGGCTGAGGTCGGTCGACCGGGCCGGTCGACCGACGTGCACAATTCTGTGCACGTTTGGAGGCACTGGGACGGTCGACCGCGCCGGTCGACCGGAGCACTTACAGTGCTCTCTGTTTGTTTCGGTCGACCGGGCCGGTCGACCGCAGTTGCCCAACGGTCATATTTCTGACCGTTGGCGGTCGACCGGGCCGGTCGACCGTTGCCTGTCAGAGCTGCCAGCTCAGCTCTAACGGCTAGTTTTTCTGATGGGCCTAAAAGCCCCATCTCTTTAGGTTTTTGGCCAAGTTTTTTAGAGCAATTTTCTCCTGACTTCTTCAGTGTTTTAAAAGAGTTTTCAAAAGAGTTTTAAGTGCCAAAAGATCAATCTTAATTGTTTTTAAGTGTTTTGTTATTTTCAAAGAAAACAAGTTTTTGGGAATTGATTTCTTGTTCTTTATCTCCATATCATTTTGGTATTTTCCCAAGAGATTTTCTTTGATCAAAACACTTGTGTTTTCCACACTTGAGCTATATCTTCTATCCTAATCTATTTAGGATCTTTTTTTTGTGGAAAAAGAAAAAGGAAAGAGGTTTGTGGTTGAAAGAGACCACCTATTGTAAACCCTTGATTTCTTGGTTGCTCCCTCTTTGGTAGAGGTTGAGGTTGTGTAATTGGGTTGTTGGTTTGCTCCCTCTTGTGAGAGGTGGAGTTTGGTTGTAAACCCTCTTCGGTAGAGGTGTTGGTTGTTGTTATTGTTGTTTGGCTACGGGCCTACCCCTCGGTTGTGAGGTGTTGTTTGAGAGAGGAGTTCGGTACTCCATTGTTGTAAAAATCCTTCTCGGTGAAGGTTCCCTCGGTGGGAGTCCTCGGTGGACGGTATAGTGGATTGAAAATCCTACACGGTGGTGTAGGCGGGGATGTAGAGCAAGGGTGCTCGAACCTCGAAACATATCATTGTGTTTGCGTTTGATCCACTTGTCTCTAAACTCTCTCTCTTTACATTTGTGCAAAGCATCTTACATAACATCATATCATATTTGCTTGTGTTGAGCATAATTCATATCATACATATCTATTTGCTTGTGTTGTATCTTGCATAATTCACATTGCTATATCTTGTATATACTTGGTTGTTTGTGTGTGCCTCACTTGAACCTAATCAACAAGAGCTTCACATAGCACCTCAACCCATTCAAGAGAAATCAAGAGGAGTTAGTCCAGAGCCCTTTACGGGGAATTCGGCTACACTTGTTGATTGTACTAAGTGTGTTGCAAAATTCACATTAGCTTCCGCATTTAGCGCACTTAGTTTTGCATTTAGTTTTAGATTAGCACTAACACCTATTCACCCCCCCTCTAGGTGTTCCCTTTTCAATTGGTATCAGAGCTTGGTACTCTCATTTTGGGTCTAACAACCTAGAGTTAAAGATCCTCATTTTAGGCTAATCTCTTGTTTGCATTTGCTTGTTTGCACACATATAGTTTACCATGGCCTTCATGACCCCACCTATGTATGACCCTTCCAACATTCATGTTTGGAAGATTAGGATGACCGTTTATTTACAAACCCTAGGTCATAAAGTTTATCTTGCTATTACCAAGGAATCCTTCCTTAGTGATAGCAATCATATAGGGGCTAATGCACAAGCCCTAGAGGCCATTAGAAGCACATTACCTAAAGATTATCTTATGTGTGTTTCTAACATTGATTCCGCCTTTGCAGTGTGGAACAAATTGACAACAACCACCACCACCTCCGAGCTTCAAGTGCAAATCTAAGAAGAGGAATCTAGTGGAGAGTCCGAGTCACAATGCTTCATGGTCCAAGGGAATGACTCCCTGAGGTACATTCGGAACTCCACTTAGATAATGATGATTGTGCTAGTTCTTCAAATGATTTTGTTGATCCCCATGCTTTGAATGAAGAACTATCTATTGTATGTGAAAAATTAATTGAAAATTATAAGATTTTGAAAAAGAAAAGTCTAGAAATTGAAAAAGAAAATAAAAGTTTGCATTCTAGACTTGATTGTGTTTTGCAAGAGAAGGTTGAGGTCTATAATGAAAGGGATTCATTGTGATCTCAATTGGAACTTGCACTAAAAGAAAATGATTTTTTAAAAACTAAAAATGATTGCCATGTTATTTTGAAAAAAAAATGAAAACTTGTCTTCAAAAATTGATTTTGTTTTAAAAGAGAATGTTGATTTGAAAAATAAAATTATTTCCATTTCAAATGATTTAGATGTGTGTTTAAAGAAAAATGTTGTTTTGCAAAATAAGATTGATGCACATGCTTGCCATGCTAGGGTAGTTCCACACACTCCACCCATTGCATGCTCCACTCCTTCTTTGATTGAAAATGATATAAATTTAATTAAGAAGAAAATGGATTGTTTGGGCTCCACTATGAGCCAATGTGCTAAGAACCATACACGCTTGGAAACCTTGGTTCGTAAAAAACAAGTTCCAACTTTTATGCATGCACACCCTCCACGACATACACATGCTCCACACGGACACCATCAACACATGTATGCTCATGTGTATACATGTACACATTGTGGCCGAAAAGGCCATCTTGCTAAATTTTGCTTTGATAGATTACATACTTCAAATTTAGCAAAGAAGGTTGTTTGGGTTAGAGAAGGTACTAACCCCCATGGACCCAAAAAGATATGGGTACCAAAGACCACCCCTCCTATTATTTTTAATGTAGGTGTGGGCTCTCACATGACGTGAGAGTGATGACACCTTGGAGTGGATGCATTCCGTACTTAAAGGAGATTATTTGGATGCAACACTTTCAAGGGAAAGTTTGGTGGAGAGGACCACCACGTTTTGGAGACAAGGAGAGTTGCTTCTTCGGTTTTGGTAACAATCCTTTACTCCCATTTATTATTTACATGCTTTCATAATTAAAATTTTTTAGCATGATTTGATAGCTTGTTTCATTGTCTATGGATTAGTGTGTAAATATCATATTTATTAGATCCTTGACATACATGTATAGTATTCGAGACACACATGCTTATATGAACCCATACTTAGTGTTCTCACCTTTGTTTAAGCTATAATGTACATCATGAATCTAATACATGTGAATTTACATAGTAATCATGTTTTAGTTTTATCATGATGATTTCTATATTGTGTTTTGATGCTTCTTGTTAAGATTACTTGTTTAGATGTTAGTTTTCATTAAGATTAGGATTTATACTTGTACATATAGTGGGCTACAAATAAATCTATATATGTGTGAGTTGAATGCTTATTTGAACCTAGTCTAGTTTTGATGATTCATACATTTTAAACTTGTATTCCTATTTTTTGGATTTATTTTATGATTGTGAGTTTTCACTTCATGTATATGTGTATTATTGCCAAACTCAAAGAAATACATGTATACCCCTTGAGTCATTTGCCTTTCATGCAAATCTATATATGGACTCAATTGTGTTTAGGGATATGTATGTATACTTATTATATTGACAATTCATACATATACCTTGAAATGAAATTCGTTTGATGAAGATTTAGTTTGATTTTGTGTTTATTATTTAACTTCATGTATATGTCTATCTTGTCCAAACTATTAGATATACATGATTATCCTTTTGAGCCACGTGCCTTAATGCATATATTTTGTGGACTCGTTGTGTTTTGGATATGTATGTATACTTTAGTTTGTATTAGACATACATATGCCATGAAGATTAAATAAGTTTTGATGATTTTCGTGTTTTCATGATTAAGGAATACTTGAGCTTAATGAAAAATTTTCATGATTATGATATTCACACTTTATATGTACACTCACTTTTATTGCTTGCTTATGTTTTGGTTTCATGAGTCAAAATTGTGCTTAATTGGATTAGAGTGTTGATTTTCATGTGGATTTCTTATTTCATGAAAAACTATTTTGTTGTATTCCTTACTTGAAGGATTTCGTACTAGTTTAAAAGTCTTTCCTATAACTAGTTCGTATTCTTCACTATGGTAGAGATTTTCAAACAAAAACTACATTTTCAAATCTATTTTTGAAAACCCCTACCTTCTATGGACGGATGGATGGGAGATCATGGTCTTGTATGCTTTAAAATGAAAATCATTTAAAACTTGAACCTTGATTGGGAGGTATAGTAATATGAAGTATACATTTGATCTTATTGTTATGTCAATTGGTATCATTGAACTCTTTCAATTGGTATCACTTTGACCTTTGTGTATACTCATATGTTTGTTGTGTATGTATATTTTCAATTGGTATCATCTATTGGTGATTGGTACTCATTCTATTTCATACACATTTATTTGTACTTAAGATATACATTTTTCACAAAATCTTGTTTATGCTAGTGCTTGAGCTTCAATTTTGTTTTAATTGATTATTTTAAATTGGTATCAAGCCCATGCATCATTTTAGTTGGTATTTCATAAAGGGGGAGAAAATTTAATTTTGCCTTTTCAATACTTAACACGTGACATCTGATACCGACACTTGACATGTTATACTTGATATAGGATTTATGACACTAGCGCTCGGTATTTACACCGGCACTTGATATGTTATACTTGATACCTGATCCACGATACTCGGTATTTACACCGGCACTTGATATGTTATACTTGACACCTGATCCTGACACCCGGTATATGACATGCTTTATGTGGTGCAAGTACATTGACCTGACATCGTGACCCTTGACCGGACATTACCACCCCTGATACCTGTATTAGATGGCATATTCATGATTATCACTTTTACGAGGACTTGGCATGATTATTATATTATTACGAGACATTTGGTACTCCTGAACTCCTGTACTCCTGAACTCTTGTATACTTGAACCCCTGAAATAGGGAGGCTCCTGACATTGCTCCTGATATTATACTCTTGTTGACCCCCGTAATAGGATAACCATGGATATTGGACTTTTGTGAACACCCCGTGGACTTTATTATTTGACACTCTGTTATATTTAAACAACTTACACCGGGACGGGGTAAATTGATGGGTATCGATATAGCTCCTGTGTTTATGTGGCCATACATATGTTGTACAGCTAATTCCTGTTGGATTCGACCTGGAGGCCACCAGGCGCTTCCGAGGGGTGTACTGGCGCCCCTACCCCCCTGCCTGCCTGCCTGCCGGGTGTGCTATAATCCCCTCGGTATATCCCTGTGGGGAACGGTGACACTCTATTCCTGTTCAGGCGTATACTAAGACCTTCGGGCATATAGTAAGTCCCGATACCAGCGGCACATTCCGGTTCAGTACTGAATACTCTTGGACCGTTATCCAGGGCATGCACGAGACCCATTCTAAACATGGTTCGTCATTCCCTATCAATTTTTAATAACCAACCTTGCTTGACTTGTATGCGGTAGTATATGGTACGAGCCATATATCGAAACATACAAATTGAATGAGTCTTAATAATAACTTGATAATTGACTTCATGCTACATGAATTTCATTGTCATTTCCATACTTGCTATGTATTGTAGTTACTCCATACTTGCTAATTTGATTACATGATGTTTGACCTGCTACACTTACTTTTATTTCATGCCACATAAATTCTAATGTCATTTTCATATTTCACTATTTATTGTGGTTATTCCATGCTTATTGATTTGGGTACATTATACTTGACCTGATGCACTCACTTTTATTTATACTTACCATTTGGGTTCTTCTTGCACTCGCTGGATTGCCCATTAACAATCCTGAATTTGCATGTCCAGATTCAGCAGTTTAGACTGAGGTGGACCCATCAGTTGATGACCAAGCTTTCTTCAATGAGCAGGCAGATCAGCCGTAACTTCATTCCGTCTTTCTCGCTCGCGAGACTCCCTCTTCCAGCTCGTGAGTTCTTATCTTTTGTAACCTGTACAGTCTACTTTTATACTATCTGGTGATGTAATACTTATGTAATATTATGTCACAATTTGTGATGACTGAGTACTTGTAATATTTTGTGTTAGAATGTATAACACCACGTATTTTCGCACTCTGATCCTGTATTATATTGTATTGATGCTTAGCTATATACGTGATGGTACCATCGCCCTGCGTATGTACGTCGCAGTGGCATCCCCGTATCCTCGGGAGCGGGGCGCCACAGGTTGGTATCAGAGCCTAGGCTCTCACACCTTTAGTACAGCCAGTCTGTAAATTAATATTCGGTTAATTTGCGATTGAGTCACACGAGTCTTTACTATACATTCCAATCACAAGTACGAAGTTATCTATTCTTTCTTTGAAATCCATCCCTTGACTTCTGAAATATCATATTCTGTCACCCTTTTCAGCCGGCTCGAATATGGAGATACGTGGGACACGTAACGGTCCTGGCACTTCCCGTGACGGTCCATACGGGGAGAATGACACGATGAGGATACTCTAGGGGATGATGAATAGTCAGCAGCAGCAGACAGAGCTCTTACGCCAAGGATTACTGACTGCACCCCAGGAGCATAGGCCGGGTACTGTGTTAAATTTCAGGAGGTTACAGCCGGCAGACTTTTCGGGCACGGAGAAGCCCCTGGATGCAGAGCGATAGTTGATCAACATGACCGATCTTCTAAAGGCGGCTAGAATTCCTGGTGAGAACCAGGTGAAAGTGACCAAGATCCAGCTGAAAGATTGGGCGAGGACTTGGTGGCTAGCCTAAGAGGCGAGGCTGGAAAAGCCCATCTCTTGGGACCAGGTCTCGAAGGGCTTCTATGAGAGGTTTTTCCCTGCAACTGCTCAGAAGGAGATGGAGGAGCAGTTTATTAGGCCGCAGTAGTGGAATCGATCGGTAGATGAGTATGCTGCTGAATTCCTGAGACTTAGTCGGTTTGTACCGTATATGGTGGCCGACGAGGAGAAGAGAGCTAGCAGGTATCAGCAAGGATTGGGGGTGGATATCCAGATGTTGCTTTTACCTCACAAGCTGAAGACATACTCCCAAGTGTTGGCCCAGAGGCCTTCCACTCTAGTTTTGATGATGATTAACTCATGTAGTTATAGTTACTAATAATCTTGTGATATTTAGTTTCAGATATTTAATCAAGATATTAGTAGGTGATTAGCTTCAACAAAGGTGTTTTGGAGCTTTCAAATGGTGATTCAAGAGCTCGAGCGTTAAGTTCATATCTAGCACTCGGTTGGAGTCAAGCTCCGGGAATCGTGTTTGGATCGAGTCAACTTGGAGATGGCGTTCTACAAGAAGGCTTCAGTTTGTTTAGTTTAAGATTTATTTTAGATCCATTGTAAATATTAGATAGTGTGATATGCTCAAGTTCACAACACACACACGTTTCATGTTTATTGGTTTTGGTTTTCGGTTTAACCGATCTTGGTTTTCATGAATAGATAGAATCAAAACAAGTTTACATGGTTTAATGTATATTAGATTTGATCTATATACATTTATGCTTCATATACTTAGAAAAGCTTATTTTGATACACTATTCATGTGTTTGGAGTTTTGTATTTAGACAAAACCTATTTTTGGATTTAATGTCAAAAACATATATATAATACCCTTCATGTATATTGGATTCTATCCATATACTATATGCTTCAAAGTTGTTTAAATATCATGTTTTTGTATTTACATGTGTTTTGGAAAAATCGAATTTCCATCTCAAAATCTTAGTTTTGAAAAATACAGAATTTGGTTTAAGGCAAATTTTTCAAGTCACAAAAATGGTTCAAAATGTTTGTAACATGTTTTAATTTTTACTCAAACATGTTTGTATTTCAAAGATATAACATGAACTGATTTTTGTGAAATTTATGTGATTTTATAAAAGATAAAAACTCAAGTTTTTAAGACCCTAATTAGTCAGACTGGCAGGCTGTCGGTCGACCGGGACAGTCGACCGTAGCAGTGAGCGGTCGATCGGGCCGGTCGACCGACGTGCACAAAACGTGCACGCTATCTTGCTGGGGAGGCCGGTCGACCACCAGAGAGCTCTGCTCTCTGGAAAGCCTCCGGTCGACCGGGTGGTCGACCTGGCAGAGAGCTCTGCTCTTTGTTTCCAGCACGGTTGACCGGATGGTCGACCGGCCAGAGAGCAGTTGCTCTCTGGATCTGGCACGGTCGACCGGAGGGCTCAACGGTCACATTTTTGATGGTTGGCCGGTCGACCGGAAGGGCAAAAATGCTCTTTTAGCCGCCAACGGGCAGATTCCAAATGGGGTTATAAATCCCCCCATTTGAGTTGGTTTTTAATAAGATTTTCAAGAGCCAAAATTTCTCATATTCTCAAGTGTTTAATACAAGTTTTCAAAAGAGTTTTTAAGCCTAAAGATTTCATCTTTATTTTGTTTTAAAGGGTTGGAAAATTCAAAGAAAAAGAAAGTCTTTGGGATTGTTTTTGATCTTCATTTTTATATCAATTCTAAAAGTTTTCCCAAGAGTTTTTCTTTGTGATTTTGATTTCCAAACTCTTTATTTCTCACACTTGAGCTTGTCATTCTATCCTATCTATAGGATCTTTGTTTAGTGAGAAAAGGATTGGTTTGTGGTCTTTGTGATCACCAAGTTGTATACCTTCCATTGATTGTGATATCCCTCTAGTGAGAGGTGATTGAGTTGTTATCCCTCAAGTGTGAGGTGATTGTGGAAGTGGTATTTGGCTCCCTCTAATGAGAGGTGGAGATTGTGTTGGAATCCCTCAAGTGTGAGGTGATTTGTTGTTTGGCTAAGTGCCTATCCCTCTAAGTGTAGAGGTGATTTGAGTTGTGGCTTGCCTCTAGTGAGAGATTGTATTGGTTGAGAGAGGAGTTGTGTACTCCCAATTGTATTTGCCTCAAATCCTCAGTGGAGGTTCCCTGTGTAGGAAGTCCTGTGTGGACGAGTTAGTGGAAATCTTTCTGTGTGAAGGCGGGGACGTAGAGCTGTGTGCTCGAACCTCAAAACATATCTTGGTGTTTGCGTTTGATCCATTTTCTCTAACTCTCTCTTTTATATTGTGCCTTGCATCATTCATATTGCTCATTCATATTTATATGCTTGGTTGTGTTTATTTGTGTGCCTCACTTGTGTTTAACCAAGAGAGCTTCATATAGCACCTCAACTCTTATTCAGAGGAATCAAGAGGAGTTAGTCCAGAGCCCTTCACCGGGAATTCAGCTACACTCTTTGGTTACACTAAGTGTGTTGCAATTAAGTTTTTAATTCCGTATTATTGTACATTAGATTATCCGTACACGTATTCACCCCCCTCTAGGTGTACTTTCACCACGTTCTTTCTATAGCTCGTGATGTGGAGCAGGGATTGGAGAAGAAGAGGAGAGTTGAGCTGCAACACAAGCCTATGAAGCGCCAATTCTAGCAGGTGCCCAGAGGGAATTCAGTCAGATCTTTTGGTGCTCCAGTAGCCAAGTGGCCTTTTCAGCCTCCTTCTCAACAGCTTGTGTGTGGATACTGTCAGAAGCCCGGATACAATCAGTGCAACTGCCGTATGGCCAATGGGCTGTGTTTGGCATGCGGATCCGACAACCACTCAGTGGGAGAGTGTCCATTCAAGAAGACCTGGAATGCAGCTCCTGCACCACCAACACTTCCAGCACGAGTGGCACAACCAGCACTTTCAGCTCGAGCAGCTGCTCCAGCATTTTCAGCACCACCGATGAGGAGGAATCTAGGACTTATAGGTAGAGGAGCTCCACTTCCTCCCCAGCATCGGACTCTGGGTCAGGCTCAGAGGGGACCCAGGACTGAAGTAGGCCAGGGGAGAGGCCAGGCCTACAACTTGACAGCATAGGAAGCTGAGGCATCGGGGGAAGTAGTGGCAGGTACAATCTTGGTCCACTCAGTTCCAGTCATGTCACTTTTTGACTCCGGTGCATCACATTGCTTCATATCCAGTAGATTTACTACTTTGCATTCTATACCCCTAGTATGTATGGGTGACCAGTGAGAAATTAGTATGAGAAATGGGATAGTCATTACTAACAAGATTTACAAGGCGTGCACTATGGAGTTATGTGCAGAAAGTTAGAGGCCGACATGTTCGTACTGGACACTGGAGGGTATGATGTGATCCTAGGCATGACTTGGCTTAGCAAGTATCATGCAGTTATCGACTGTCAGAACAAGAAGGTGATCTTCAAAATTTCACACCAACCGGAGTTTCAGTTCTTTGGAGAATGCAAGTCCTTCCGGAAGGAAGATCAACAGGATTGTGCCACTGCAGAAGATGAGAAGAAGACGGTGTCAGTGTGGGATTAATTCCTAGATGTATTTGAAGAGATATCCGGACTTCCACCTGACAGAGTTGTGGAGTTCTGTATTGACATTATTCCAGGAGCGACTCCCATCTCTAAAGCACCGTACCGCATGGCACCAACTGAATTGGCTATATTGAAGGAGCAGCTGCTGGAGTATTCAGCAAGGGTCTGATTAGATCGAGTACTTCACCTTGGGGAGCACCAGTGTTGTTGGTAAACAAGAAGGATGGTGGCAAGAGATTGTGTATTGATTACAGAGAATTGAACAAAGTCACCATTGAGAACAAGTACCCTTTGCCGAGGATTGATGATCTCTTTGATTAACTTCATGGGGCCCAAGTGTTCTCAAAGTTAGATCTGCAGTCGGGGTACCATCAGTTGAAGGTGAAGAAGGAAGATATCCAAAAGATGACATTTAGGACTCGCTATGGTCATTACGAGTTCCTGGTTATGCCCTTTGGAGTTACAAATGCCCCAGCAGTCTTTATGGACTTGATGAATAGAATCTTCTCACCCTATTTAGATAAGTTTGTGTTGGTGTTCATTGATGATATTTTGGTTTATTCAAAGAACGAAGAAGAGCGTGCGGAGCATCTGAGGGTTGTGCTGCAGACGCTCTGACTTGAACAGCTTCATGCCAAACTTAGTAAGTGTGAGTTCTGACTGGAGAGTGTAGCATTCTTGGGCCATGTTGTCTCAAGGAAGGATCTCAGTGGATCCCAGCAAGATTCAGGCAGTGAAGGATTGGCCAACTTTGAAGTCAGTAACAGAGATCAAGAGCTTCATCAGATTAGCTGGATATTATCGAAGGTTCCTGCAGGACTTCTCTAAGATTGCAGCTCCTTTAACCAAGCTTACCAGGAAGAGAGAGAAGTACATATGGACTGAGGAGTGTCCGTTTGCTTTTGAGGAGTTGAAGAACAAGTTGATTTCAGCTCCAATATTGAAGTCACCCTCAGGGACAGGAGGAATGGTGGTATATAGTGATGCTTCAGGGAAGGGTCTTGGATGTGTATTGATGCAGCATGGACATATGATAGCTTATGCATTTAGGCAATTAAAGCCACATGAGAAGAACTACTCAACGCATGATCTAGAGCTGGCAGCTGTGATCTTTGCGTTGAAGATATGGAGGCATTACCTGCTTGGTAACCGAGTGTTGATTTACACTGATCACAAGAGCTTGAAGTACATTTTCACCCAGAAGGAGTTGAACATGAGGCAGAGGTGATGGATCGAGTTGATGGCAGATTATGATATAGATTTGCAGTACCATCCTAGTAAGGTTAATGTTGTGCCAGATGCCCTGAGTAGAAGACCTGAAGCCAACATGGTAGTACTGCTCACTCAGCAAGAGGAGTTACTCAGGGAGATGAGGCGGCTAGACTTGATGATGATTCGGAGGGCCAGTGGGTCCGTGCAGTTGATGGCATTTCAGATCCAGCCGACATTAATAGAGGAGATCAGAGAAGCACAGAAAGAAGATCCCAGATTGTTGAAGTTCAGAGAGCAAGTGGAAGCAGGGCTGAGGTCAAGTGTTTACATACATATTGATTGTGCACTCTATTTCAGGGCAGAATTTGTGTACCTCAGGGGAGATTAGACATAAGATCTTAGCTAAGACCCACAGCTCAGCTTACTGTATACACCCTGGAGGAACTAAGATGTATCAGGACCTGAAGTAACATTTCTGGTGGAATGCGATGAAGAGAGAGATCGCACAACATGTGGCGAAGTATCTAGTGTGCCAGCAAGTGAAGGATGAACACCAGAGATTAGCTAAATTACTACAGCCTTTGCCAATACCAGAATGGAAATGGGAGCATGTTACTATGGATTTTGTCATAGCTCTACCCCGCAGTCCGAAGGGGAACAATGCAATATGGGTAGTTGTTGACCGTCTCACTAAGTCAACACATTTCATACCATTCAGAGTGGGACAATCTACAGAGCTTCTGGTAGACAAATACATGAGGGAGATTGTTTGGAGTTCCTATTAGTATTGTGTCGGACAGAGCCATGAGGTTCAGATCTCGCTTCTGGGAGAGCCTTCAAGAGAGTCTGGGGACCCGTCTGAAGTTTAGCACATCTTATCATTCAGAGACAGATGGGCAGTCCGAACGGATCATACAGATCCTAGAAGACATGTTGAGGGCTTGTATGATAGACTTTAAGGGATCGTGGGAAGACCATCTACATTTAACAGAGTTTTCCTACACTAACAGTTATGAGGCGAGCATCAAGATGGCTCCGTTCGAAGCCCTATATGGCAAGAGATGCAGATCACCATTGTATTAGGATGAAGTTGGTGAGAGAAGGCATTTAGAACCGGATGTGATAGTACAGGCAGTGGACAAGATCAGAACCATCCAAGAGAACCTTCGTGCGGACAGGACAGACAGAAGAGTTGGGCAGATTCTAATAGAAGACTATTGGAGTTTCAGGTGGGAGAGCATGTGTTTCTGAGGATATCTCCGACCAAGAGAGTGATCAGATTTGGTGTACGTGGAAAGCAGAGTCTAAGGTATATAGGCCCGTTTGAGATATTGGAGCAAGTGAGAGAAGTGGCCTACAGATTGGCGCTGCCGCCATCACTGTAAGGAATACACAATGTGTTCCATGTGTCACAGCTGAGAAGATATATTAGGGACGAGAGCCATGTATTGGATTATTCAGAGTTGGAGTTGCAGTCAGATTTGTCATATACTGAGCAACCAATGGCTATTATGGACAGAAGTGTCAAGACCCTGAAGAACCAGACCATCCCATTGGTACTAGTTTCATGGAACAGGCATAGTCTGGGAGAAGCCACTTGGGAGCGAGAAGGCGTCATTCGTGACCGTTACCCGCATCTGTTCGAGCCTTGAGTGGTAATTTTCTCATGAACTCCATCTCTTGTCTTATCAATTATTTATTTCCATGTTCATCTCCTTTCTTATCGAAATTTCGAGGTTGAAATTTTTGTTACTTGGGTAGATTGTAGCACCCCGTTCCCGGGATATGTACTCAGATACGTGTCCCAAAATTTTTCGACCGTATTATTCAATTTTCTTCCAGTATGTGTTTCTGGGTTGTGATTGCTTATGATATCGTGTATCGGATCTGAATTCTCGATCTAGAATCAGCCCTGACCTGGACCGGAACCCGATACCAGCCTGCTGTCTGATTTGACCTTTCTGATAGTCCGATTTGAATGATTTCAGTTTCAGACACTGTTTCCTAGTATTTTAGATTTTTCATGATTTTTTGAAATTTTTCAGAATTTTTCTGCAAAACCTCCAAAACCGGTGTCGGTCGGCATCGCTGACTGATTCTCAGATTTTTAGTTTTCAAATGGGATTGAATTTTCAAAAACGGCTTTCATATTTCTATCTAAATACATTTTTTTAAAATTTATCAAAATTTGACTGATTCTGATGTTGGCCGGTATCGCCAGAAGATTTCAGGATTTTTAATTTAAAAACTAGATTGAATTTCTCGAATCCAATTTCACCGGACATCTTAAAATAATATTTGCTATTTTTTAGAATTTTTCGGAACGTTTCTGAAATAGTCAAATTTTCGCCCTCTTAAAATAATAATATTATTTACCGACCTTATCTTTTCTTGCTTTTTCCTTCTCTACTCCCCTACTTTATACTTTCAGATATTTTAATAAATTAATTATTAAATAATAAATTTTTTTACTATTTTCTTTTCATTTTCCTTATATTTTTCTTTTCTTTTAATTTCCTTTCTTTTTCTTTCTTTTCTTTTCTTCCCCTTACTTTCCCCATGCTCTGCTCCCCCCCGCCTACAGCAGCCGCCTGCAGCCCCTCTCCCCCCATCCCATTCCATCATCACTTCTCTATTAAACCCTTCATCCTCCTTTTCCTTTTCATTCCAATTTCATTTTAACTCCTTCAACTAAACAAAAACCAAACACACTCTCTTCAACTCCACCGCCACCTCCACACCACCACCACCCCCCATAGCCACCGGCCATCCACTCCTCCATACCCACTCTCCACTCCTCCACCTTCTTCAACCTCCACCAACCACCCACCACTTCCAATTTCATTCAAACCCATCACCACCACCTCCCTTCCTCCTCCAAAATTCACCACCATCTCCATCAAATCCACCACTCCCACCACCCCATCATCACCTCCTCCTCCTCCTCTAACTCCCCACCACCTCCAACAACCACCACAACCACCACCACCACCATCAATAACCACCACCAAACAAACCACAACCAACATCAAACACCCCCCACCTCCCACTCATCCCTGGGCCAGGCGCCGCCCCACGACCCCGGCACCGCCGCCCCACGGCTGCCGGCAGGTGGCCGGCCGGTCGGTGGCCGGCTGGCCGGCCCCCCCACTTCCCGGCCGGCCACCCCCACCACTTCCCTCCATTTCCTTATTTCTTTCTTTCTTTCTTCTTTCCTTCTTTATTTCTTTCTTTCTTTTTTTTCTCTTTCTTTTCCATAAATAAACCCACTTTTCTCACATCCCTAAAGTACCCATCCCTCATTCCCAAATTACTCCATAATTACAATCCATACCCCTCCCTTTTTAATTCCTGTTCCTTTTCTAAAAAATACCTATTTTCTCTCTCTCTCTCCTTCCTACAACTTTCTCTCTCCTTTCTCTCTCCTCTCTCATTCCCTCTCTAATATTATATATATATGTATATATTTATATTTATATATTTTAATATATACATATGGGCTAGTGGCTTGCTTGCACGGGTTCGCGGATTTCTCGGATTTTAACCCGGTATTTCATTCCGATTTTAGGCGAGTATTTTGTATTAGGCTTAATAATTACTACTCTTGTATTTATAGCATGATATTGATATCTGGATATTTTAACATGCCTAACACTTACTACTGTAATTTTTAGTACCTGACCCTTGCTATAAGGGTTAATATATGATATTGCACTCAGTATTTACCCGACACTTGACATGTTATACTTGACACGTGACATCTGACACCGACACTTACACTTGACATGTTATACTTCATATAGGATTTATGACACCGGCACTCGGTATTTACATCGGCACTTGATATGTTATACTTGATACCTGATCCACGGCACTCGGTATTTACACCGGCACTTGATATGTTATACTTGATACCTGATCCTGACACCCGGTATATGATATGCTTTATGTGGTGCAAGTACATTGACCTAACATCGTGACCCTTGACCAGACACTACCACCCCAGATACCTGTATTTTATGGCATATTCATGACTATCACTTTTACGGGGACTTGGCATGATTATTATATTATTACCAGACATTTGGTACTCCTGAACTCCTGTATACTTGAACCCCTGAAATAGGGAGGCTCCTGACATTACTCCTGATATTATACTCCTGTTGACCCCCGTAATAGGATAATCATGGATACTGGACTTTTGTGAACACCCTGTGGACTTTATTATTTGACACTCTGTTATATTTAAGCAACTTACACCAGGACGGGGGAAATTGATGGGTATCGATATAGCTCATGTGTTTATGGTGGCCATACATATGTTGTACAACTAATTCCTATTGGATTCGACCTGGAGGCCACCAGGCGCTTCCGAGGGGTGTACTGGCACCCCTACCCCCTGCCTGCTGGGTGTGCTATAATCCCCTGGGTATATCCCTGTGGGAAACGGTGACACTCTATTCCTGTTCAGGCGTATACTAAGACCTTCAGGTATATAGTAAGTCCCGGTACCTAGCAGTACGTTCCGGCTCAGTACCGGATACTCCTGAACCGTTGTCCCGGGCATGCACGGGGCCCATTCTAAACATGGTTCATCGTTCCCCATCAATTTTCAATAACCAACTTCGCTTGACTTATATGCGAAAGTATATGGTACGGGCCATATACCGAAACATACAAATTGAACAAGGCTTAATAATAACTTGATAATTGACTTCATGCTACATGAATTTCATTGTCATTTCCATACTTGCTATGTATTGTAGTTACTCCATACTTGCTAATTTGATTACATGACGTTTGACCTACTACACTTGCTTTTATATCATGCCACATAAATTCTAATGTCATTTCCATATTTCACTATTTATTGTGGTTATTCCATGCTTATTGATTTGGGTACATTATACTTGACTTGATACACTCACTTTTTATTTATACTTATCATTTGGGCTCTTCTTACACTCGCTGGGTTGCCCACTAATAACCCTGGATTTGCATGTCCAGATTTAGCAGCTTGGACTGAGGTGGACCCATCAGCTGAGGACCAGACTTTCTTCGAGGAGCAGGCGGATCAGCTGTAACTTCATCCTGTCTTTCCCGCTCGCGAGACTCTCTCTTCCAGCTCGTGAGTCCTTATCTTTTGTACCCTTACAGTCTACTTTTGTACTATCTGATAATGTAATATTTATGTAATATTATGTCACAATTTGTGATGACTGAGTACTTGTAATATTTTTTGTTGGAATGTATTACACCACTATTTCCGCACTCTGATCCATGTATTGTGCTGTATTGATACTTAGCATACATATATGATGGTACCATCGCCCTGCGTATGTACGTCGCAGTGGCGTCCCCGTATCCTCGGGAGCGGGGCGCCACAGAAATTATTGTCTTTATGGTACTTACTAAAATTTTAGCCACTAATGAATAAATGATTGTAATTGAATCATGATATAACTAACATCAATATCTCTATGCTTAACTTTATACGTACGACAACTGCACCAAAACAACTATTAATAATGATTCCGATATTTTCCGTTTTACAAAATAATAATGCTTTGGATCATACACCAAAGAAAATGCATATATGTGATCAAAGCCTCACTTCATGTCTTTGGCGTTAGTTAGAATAAAGTCCTTAAATCTAGAAATGCAAGTATCCCATTAGCTATCTTTTTTGCATTTTTTTTTACCACAGCAACTTTTATATCTAAATATTCAAGAGAAAAAGGAAAAATATTCTTCCCACACACCTCTTTAAAAAAAATTGTTGAGAACTGAAGAATTTTAACTGAATCTTTGAGCTGAATTGAGACGTGATCCATTTATAGTATCATAGAGATAATGGTTGGAGTGTGATCTCCTTTCATTGGGATGAACGTGGTATATTTACATGTTCAATTCCTTTTCCGAATGGATGAGATATTCAAGTCGGAAGTTAGCCTAATTAAATAGCTAAAAGGGACTAAAAGAAGCTAAATTACTTTAGTCCCACATTAGATATGGTGTGAAAAGTTGAGGTGTTTAAATATAAAAATATGGGAACAAAGGGTCCGCCCTTTGGGTACTTGGAGTTTTCACACGCATTTGGGGGGAAATGCCTAAACGCGCGCCGCCTTTGCCCGCCCGCCCCGGCGCCAGAGCTCGGGTCTATTTTGACCAAGTCGCACTTGATTCTTTTTGAATCGGTTGCGGACACGGGTTATTGGATACGGATCACGAGTGTGGGCAATTACTAGTGCCCGACCCGGGTACATGGTTGGAACAGTTCACAGAACCATTAGCAATGGTTCAGACAGAACAATTGTGATGGTTCACAGAATCGAACTGTCACAACTGCTCCCTCCAACGGGTTTTTCCCATCTGCGCTATAAATAACGCTCCGAAGAAGTTGAAATTTTTTGTCTTAATCTTCGTCTTCTTAAGACAAATTCTTCTCTCTTCATCCCTTCTCTTGCAGTGAATATTCCTCCATATTAGGGCAAACATTTTGTCTAAAATTTGTCTTGGTCCAAGCTTTGAAATTCCAATTAGTGAAGTACTGATTAAATAAGGTTTTGACTATACAGTGATTTGGTAGTGCTATCCAAATACTGCGAAGGAGTGTTGTATCTTAGGAGACTAGTGTCTAGTAACTCGTTAGCACCATAGCAGGGGGAGTAATTATCTTAAGGAGATTTGCTATATGCGTAACTCACTCCATATACTATATAATTGAATTAACGTACTTTTACAAAGATTATGCTGGAATATTTATTTTAGAAATATTACTGTGAATATATTTGATTATATATTGAGATTGACCAATTTCAGTCTAACTGGTGTTTAACTAAGAAAGAAAATTGAAATATGTTTATGTAATTAAGGAATGTTCTATTGAACAGAAAACATCCCACCTGTATTTACCGACTTCGCTAATTAGATCGGTGACCTTGATAAGTTGTCAGTTCTGACATTCTGAAGACAATTAATATATTGAACTTACTAACTTCTACTCTGCCTGAATACTGAAGATGTTTGAAACTAATCAAGATAGTTCCAGCAAGGCATCAAACATGCAGATTCAGACAGTGTCTGCTCCACTTCCCAACCCGAAGCCGGAGAAGCCAGAAATATTTGATGGCATAGAATTCAAGAGGTGGAAACAAAAGATGCTCATCTACCTGACCATTCTATATCCGGCGAAATTCCTGCAAGAAGATCCACTAGAACCCAAAACTGATCGGGACTCCGTCCTTAAAGTCAATGCATAGACACAAGGTGACTTCATTTGTCAAAATTACATTTTAAATGGACTGGATGATTCTCTCTACAGTCATATCCCAACGACAAAGAAGTTATGGGCAAGTCTCGATAAAAAGTACAAGACCGAGGATGGCGGTACTAGAAAGTTCGTCGTTAGACGATTTCTGGAGTACAAGATAGCATATAGCAAGACTATGACTAGTCAAGTGCAAAAGTTCTAATTTATCTTGTACTAGATAGAGGCTGAAGGTATGGTTCTACCTGAAACTTTTTGGTTGCTACTATTGTGGAGAAACTCCCACCGACGTGGAAAGATTTCAAGAACTACCTAAAGTACAAGCGCAAGGAGCTGAAGTTGGAAGATCTCATTGTGAGGCTTAGGATTGGGAGGACAACCAAAAATCTGTGAAGAGAAGTAACAAAAACTCCTATGAAGCCAAAGCAAATGTGATCGAAGACTCAAAGGGGAAAGCATCTACTTCCAAAGGTTTGAAGCGGAAGAAGATTGCCCCAGAGTACAAAGGAAAGGATCAAGAAGGTAAGTACAAACGCTTCAAAGAAACTTGCTACATCTGCAACAAGGAGGGACACAAGGCGAATGAATATCGCATTCGTTCCAAAAAGAAAATGAAGGACCAGCCATAAGCAAAACTGACCGACCATGCATCACCAAGCCTATCAGCTGTGATATCAGAGGTGAATCTAACAACCAACAATAAGGATTGGTGAGTATACACAGGTGCTGCCTGGTACATCTCCTCCGAGAGAATATTATTTGCTAAATATAATAAACTAGCACATGATGAGTAACTGTTCATGGGTAACTCGGCCATCTCCAAAGTTGAAGGATAGAGAAAGATCATACTAAAGTGGACACCTGGGAAGGTACTCACACTGAATGATGTGCTGCATGTTCCGGATATCCATAAGAACCTGATCTCTAGTTTAATCCTTAATATAAAAGATTTTAGAATGGTTTTTGAATCTGATAAATTTGTACTTACTAAAGGTGGAGTATGTGTAGGTAAGGGTTATCTTGTTGGTGGCCTTTTTAAGACAAATGTTGTTGTGGACAAAAAGTCTGTGTACCTGTACCTGAAGCTCAAAAATAAAGAAAAATCTTCTATTTATTTTCTTTAATATCTTATTTTATGGCATGCTAGAGTAGGGCATGTAAATTATTAGTCTTTACAGAGCTTGTCTAATTTAGAATATATTTGATTGAAGTTTTTTTTAGCAAGTTCTCTTTTAAGTTATAAAGAATGGTTAAAGATCTTCTTTTAGTTCTTAAAAAGAAAAGAGAAAAATGGAGTTAAAGTCAAGTTAGGAAAAAAGTGGTAGAATGAGAAGATGGAGAAACTAGAAATGATATGTACAAAGAAATGGAAAAGGAGTGATAAAAGAAGTCGTAGATTGTAGTGTTCTAAGCTAAAGAATAAAAAGAAAAGAATCTAAAAGTTACTTACCTCCTTTGGTTGATGACTTACCTAGAACCCTTGCATGTTTTACCTTGCTTCGAAGGCGATCAACGCATAACCCATATGATCGAGCTCAGTCCCCATTCGCATTACATCATAAAGATGAACAAGAATGAAATGATACGGGATCTTGAGGAGGAGAACATCATCATGAAATATTGGTGGCACTCACACAAACATGGTATACTGATGCTTTTAGATTCACTTGGATGCTCATCATAACCAAAAGAGGAAAAGTAGAAAGAAGAAGAAGAAAATAAAAGTAAAGACGAACATTAAAAAAGTTACCTTTTATTGCTTGAAGAAATGATGGAAGAAAGGAGGAGGGTACATCGGTGTCACTCTCAACATAAGCCTCTCTCTCTTACTTACATGAATCTCAATCTAACCTATGCTTACAAAGAAATAAAAATTACATAAAAAGAAAATAAAAACCCACACTAAAAAGAATGAAAAACCGGCCTAAAATCTATCTCCGCTTGGTCGTTTTTTCTTTCCTTTTGAGATTGCGGGTATTTATAGAAGAAATGCAGAGGTTATAGGAGTATGAAGATAGGGAAAGCTGAATTTGAATCCTCCCCTTATCTCCAAACTTGATTTGATGTGAATATTCAGTTCTGATCTGCAGTTTGTTGGCGTGTTGATTGCTGAATATTACTTATCAAATGACATAATTAGAAATAGTGATCAACATAAGAGTTGTTTCCCTGTAAGTCTGCTTTCTGGAGCATCTTGAATCATTAGATTTGAGATTTGATAGCGAAAGTTATGATTCAAATACTAAAATGTATCCAGTCAGAATCTGAGTCAAACTTGCTTCATCTCATCCGTTGATCTTCTCTCTATCTATTTATCTCTCTGTATTTGATATTATTATCGTTGATCTTTAGCTAACCAAAATGAATTTATAGAAATCTGAATTTTACCGGTTTCCATTTAGTGTTATCTTTCTGATTTGCTCTGATCTTCAGCTGAACATTTGCCTCAATCCTTGATTTGTTCTAACTAGATCTGGATGATCCTTAGCTAACCAAATAGATCCATTTAAATCTGATTTTAACTGGTATTTATTTGGTTTAATCCTCTTTCTCTTTATTGTTATCTTCTGCAAAATAGATATTTAAGACAAGAAAATTAGCAGATTTATTACACGATAAATGCAGGAGTGTAATGAAAAAAATACAAAATATATGTACGTCACACCCCCACACCTATCTTTTGCTCGTCCTCGAGCAAATCAACAAAACTAAACCAAAGATTATTTGACCACTTTCGCAGATTACGCGATTGCACTGAGCATGTGCAACAAGCCGTTAAAGCTCTAGGTTTCCCCTAGAGGACGAGTTTTGTCTCGTGAGGGTTTTCAGTGAATTGCACCCACAAAATCCATAAAGAAAGAGTAACAAAGAGTTAGTATTTTTGAAAAGCATTTTGAAAGAAAAAATTATTTGAAGTATTATTGTATGATTTAAGTAATCTATAAGTTATAGGAAAATCAAAATTTTCATTCCTAAACTTAGTCTGTATTCAAAAATTTGTTATCAATTAAAGTAAGGAGTCAAATTGTACTTCTCATCTGGTCTATTACTTTACCCTAAGTCATATGAACCTTTGTGACCGTGAAATTTTGACTAAGGGTTCTTTAACTCTAACTCTTATGCCTTATTTATTTATATATATATTTTTTGGTGGTATTATTCCTTAGTTCTATTAGGCTTTCTAAACTGCCCATGTAACGAGCCTTTAATCGATGACTCCCAAACCAAATGGTCTTAGGGCACCGGGTGAAAAAAAACACCCCAAGGACTTAAGGACTCGAGCAAACAAGGCCACAAAGGATTTTATTATATGAACCCCTTTTAGGCGTGAATACTTATGCTTTATTAGGCACAAATACTCAGCTTAATTAGAGGATTATATATATATATATATATATATATATATATTATATATATATATATATATATATATATATTTTCAAACTTATCTAATCATCTTTCGCATAAATACCAAGGCTTACTTAGGCCAAAACATCTAGCTAATCAATAATTAGATTTGTTCATCTTTCATAGATATATTTTTTTTCTTTTTTTCTTTTTTTTAATAAGGCATAAGAATCTTTTTTCTTGAACCCTAAGTGTGTAAGTGTATAAGGTGTGCATATTTCATTAAGGTAAAGATCAAGACTAAATTATTTTAACAAATTATCTTCCTAACCCTAAAAATCAAACAAATAATCTTATTTTGACCAAGTTTAAGAAATCCTAATTTTGATTTTCCTATTCCTTAAAATTGACTTAATTTCTTACAAAAAATATGTCAAAATATTGTTTCTATTTTCAAAAAATTTTTAAAAGTAAAGAAAATGTTAAAATTTTTTTAATAAAAAGAAAAACCTAAGTTATGTTAGAACCCTCCCCACACCTATCTCATGCATTGTCCTCAATGTATGAATTAATACATAGATGCATGAAAAAGAAGACAGGGAAGGAAAATACTACCTTAAGGTGGTGGTTCCGGAGGTGGTCTGGTTGGTCCACGAAATGCGGCCCAATCGACTTTGCTTGGAGTTCGGAGGAACCCACCAGAAATCTCTCTAATATAACCCACTAAAATGATGTATATATGAACAATTTTTATTAAAAATTTAACACCATCTAATTTTCAAATTTCATAATTAATTTCAGAGTCAATTTTGTCAACCGCCTTCTCCCAAAATGAAGTGTGAAAAGATGGAATAATTGACTTGGACTTAGGAAGTACGAGAACTAATACCGACTCAGGAAAGTGATTTAAGTCAAGTAAAGGTTCAGGACTCGAGATTGGTTCAGGAAGTGGGTCCAAATCAAGAAGTTGAAACTCAAGTCCACATTCATTTTCCCACAATGGAATGTGACTTAATATTGGTGATTCAAGTTCTAGAATGACAGGTGTACGAATCAAAACTGACTCTAAAATATTACTCAAGTCGGGTAACAAAATAGGAGTCAATATTGATTCGGGAATTTGAACTGGATCACAAAATTGAGAATGTAGGTCACATTTCTCATTGAGTTCAATTTCATAAAAATGAGAACTTGCCAATTTGTTAATGAAATTTCAAAAGTATGAAATTGGTCAAGTTCAATATGATGATCATCAAAGATGGGCGATTCAATTTCATTATAAATTGGCACAGGATCTAATGTTGACTCGAAAAAAAGATTGAAATCAGGTGAAGACACCGGAGTCATAATTGAATCAGGAAGTAGAATTGAATCACTAAGTTGAGGTTCTTGATCATATTCATTCTCAAGTTCAATTTCAGGAAAGGGATAACTTGCCAAACTGTCAATGTCACTTTCAAAATTTAGTGTTTGGGCAAGTTTAAATGATTGTGCTGAAATGGAACCTTATTTTCCAAAACAACATGACTCTTCGGCTCTAACAGAATGGTTATCGACATCAGAACTGATCAAACGGTGAGAACGTAGAGTTTGGACCATCATATTTTGTCATGATTACGAGCGTTTTGAGCCTGAGTCATGGCTTCAAGCATCTTTTCATAGTTGATTGGTTCATCGTTTTATTGCGATTGGTCTTGAAAAGATGAAATGTTGTTTTGGAATAGTGGTGAAATTGTGAGTCCATCAGATTTTATGATTTTTGTTTGGACTCACGCATACTCATTTCCAAAATTGATGGTTTTCTATTTTAGACTGGTGGAACTGAGTATGAATCTTGAAAATATTGTGGACAAGGTGGATAAGGAAGACAAGTTGGTTGAAAATTGGACTCGAGGGAGGTGAATCCCCATTGACTCTGTGAAGAGTTGAAATTATTCTGGAAATTATGGTTATAAGATTGGGGGCATGGATTATATTGATTCGGATAAGACCAGTTCGGCACACTATGTTGGTTAAAGTTATGATATGCTGGGTTGGTAATATCTGAAAAAGAGTTATAATATGGATTACCATTAAAATTGGAAAAATTATTGTTATAAGCCATATCACACAATAAAACACAAACAAATAAGCAAACAAAGAAAAAAATTTTAAACTAAGTTAGGGTAGACCTTTGACCTAGACGACTCCTAACTGGTTAGACTGACCACGGGAGGTATAATGCAGAATTTGGCCACAAGCTAATCAGTCAGGTCAGGGCAAGATTGGTGGGAGGTATTCGCGCAAGGGCCTAATTAAGCCAAACCACTGATCGAGGTAAAACCGCGCACAAAAAGTATATATTTTGAAATAGATATTTAAAGTGTGTGTGTTTTGTCTTCCTCGATACTTCCGTTATAACATAGAGGCTAAAACGAGTCGAATCCACAAGGATGGGAGGCGATAGAAGCTTTACTGGTTGATTCACGTGTATATTAAAAGTTGTTCAAAGTTTTAAATAATCAAAAGAAAAGAAAGCAAAGAATGAAAAGAGAGGTACGGTGAAATACGAAGAAGTGGGAAACATACAAAAGAATGGTATGTGTAATTTTGGTATATTCCTAAAAGAAGTGAAAGAGAAAGAAGACTCATGGCTACTAACTACTAATGACTCTACCAACATGCTAACCTCTTAGTGATAGTTGCCTCACATGTATCATTAGCCATCACTAGTCCTTGGTTCAAGAGCGATTCAAAGCATGACCCATATGTAACTCATCACAACCCAACTCAACAAACAAGTGCAAGGTACACTTAAATCATCAAAACCTGAAAAGAGCAAGTATGAAATAAAGTAATGTTAGCTTGTTAGAGAGTTAGGAAGTTAAAGTGTTAGATCCATCATCATGAGCCATCAATGGCTCTTGCAAGAGCAAGGCCAAATCGAGGCTATTAGATTCATGTGGATTATCAAATAAGAAGTTAGACTAGTTGGTGGTTAGCAGTTAGCTGTCATGAGAGAAAAATTAGCTACACATGTAAAAGAGATTAGAGAGAAGAAAACATAGAGAGGTAAAGAGAGCACATTTCATAGATTGTCACCTTCTATTACAAGCACTCTTACATTCCAAGCATGTACCACTCTCTCCCTTAATATAAGATCTAAAATAAATGGAAAATACAAGAGGAAGAAGAACTAACCTAAACTAAACTACCCTAAACTACAACATGGAATGAAAATTACTCCTAAAACTCTGTGTATCTCCCAACTGAAGAACCCAGGGAGGTTTTTATAGGCACCAGGGAAGAGGGGGGCCAGGGGACAACCTCTGGCCCAAACGCGGCCGGGCCGCGACCATCTAGGGCCGCGCGTGTGGCGCTTCGAGCCGCGCGCGGTCCCGTCTGTCCCCTGTCAGCTTCTGCTCTTGGGCCCCTAATTTTGACAGAATCAGCCTCCTAGGTCAATGGCTATCTTAATAGGCCTTTAATCACCAATTAAATGGTGATTTAGGGTCTTCTTCTTCATTGCACATCATGGACCTAGAATCAAGCAAGTAAAACCTTATTAGCAGAATTTTATATTAAATAAATATGCGGATGTGATAAAAATTATACAAAATTAGAGACTAATCAACCACCATCCTTCGGGGTTTCGCCCCTCAATCCCTTTCCTTAGATACTGATTTGGCAGGAGTCAAATTCTAACACATTCCCCCTTAGGATATACGAGATGTCCCTAGGGCCAACGTCAACTCATTTTTAGTTAAGCTTGGGTTAGTGAGTGAGGAGATTATCTGTGGGCTAAGGGAGGGTAATGACTTCCCCACCTTATCTTGTTTATAGGACAAGCCCTTAAGATTGATTGTGCAAAGTGCGCAGGATAAAGAAAAGTAACATTCAACATGCAAATAATCACTCAAGAATGTTTTCTAAACTATATGTCATGCAAACGTACCTTTTGCTCCAGCACTCTTCAACAGTAATGTAAAATATAAACGAATTAGACACGTGCCTAAATGCAAAGTCTAAACCGTTTTTAGCATTTAACAAACATCATTTTACTGTTGAGGTTAGAAAGGAAGTACAGTGAGACAAATAAGGAAATTAATAGCTACAGATATTAAACTTTACAATTCAGTTAACCTGCAGAAAATACAGGTTAGTAGTCCACTCAGATTGTCACAGGAATGTAGCAAATTTGAGGGCTTCTTCGCTCTGCTTTCTTGAGCAGAGTCCAAGGCCACATATGTCCACTGCAGCAAAAGTTCCTTATTGTTAAATCTGTACACCAAAAACTAAGAAGAAGGTTAACAAAAAATGTAAACTTTAATGAGAATTACTTACCGTCCCTCTTCGGCAACGACGCCAAATTTGATTAAAGTTTTTTTAGCAAGTTCTCTTTTAAGTTACAAAGAATGGTTAAAGATCTTCTTTTAGTTCTTAAAAAGAAAAGAGAAAAATAGAGTTAAGTCAAGTTAGGAAGAAAGTGGTAGAATGAGAAGATGGAGAAACTAGAAATGATATGTACAAAGAAATGAAAAAGAAGTGATAAAAAAGTAGTAGATTGTGGTGTTCTAAACTAAAGAATAAAAAGAAAAGAATCTAAAAGTTACTTACCTCCTTTGGTTGATGACTTACCTAAATCCCTTGCATGTTTTACCTTACTTCGGAGGCGATCAACGCATAACCCATAAGATCGAGCTCAGTCCCCATTCGCATTACATCATCAAGATGAATAAGAATGAAATGATACGGAATCTTGAGGAGGAGAACATCATCATGAAATATCGGTGGCACTCACACAAACATGGTATACTGATGCTTCTAGATTCACTTGGATGCTCATCATAACCAAAAGAGGAAAAGTAGAAAGAAGAAGAAGAAAACAAAAGTAAAGACGAACATAAAAAAAGTTACCTTTTATTGCTTGTAGAAATGATGGAAGAAAGGAGGAGGGTACATGGCGTCACTCGCAACATAAGCCTTTCTCTCTTACTTACATGAATCTCAATCTAACCTATGCTTACAAAGAAATAAAAATTACATAAAAAAAATAAAAACCTACACTAAAAAGAATGAAAAACTGGCCTAAAATCTATCTCTGCTTGGTCGTTTTTCCTTTCCTTTTGAGATTGCAGGTATTTATAGAATAAATGTAGAGGTTAGAGGAGTATGAAGATAGGGAAAGCTGGCTATTTTTGACTTTGAATCCTCCCCTTATCTCCAAACTTGATTTGATGTGAATATTCAGTTCTGATTTGCAGTTTGTTGGCGTGTTGATTGCTGAATATCACTTATCAAATGACAAAATTAGAAATAGTGATCAACATAAGAGTTGTAACCCTGCACGTCTGCTTTCTGGAGTATCTTGAATCATTAGATTTGAGATTTGGTAGCGAAAGTTATGATTCAAATACTAAAATATATCCAGTCAGAATCTAAGTCAAACTTGCTTCATCTCATCCGTTGATCTTCTCTCTATCCATTTATCTCTCTGTATTTGATATTATCCTCGGTTGATATTTAGCTAACCAAAATGGATTTATAGAAATCTAAATTTTACCGGTTTTCATTTGGTGTTATCTTTCTGATTTGCTCTTATCTTCAGCTGAACATTTGCTCCAATCCTTAATTTGTTCTAACTAGATCTAGGATCATCCTCAGCTAACCAAATAGATCCAGTTAAATCTGATTTTAACTGGTATTTATTTGGTTTAATCCTCTTTCTCTTCATTATTATCTTCTGCAAAATAGATATTTAAGACAAGAAAATTAGCAGATTTATTACAAGATAAATGTAGGAGTGTAATGAAAAGAATACAAAATATATGTACGATCAATATTCCTAAACTCAATTTGAAAGAAATTCATAAGTGTGAGATATGTGTTGAAATCAAGTTTGTGAAAAACTCATTTCACTCAAGTGATCGAAATACAAAACCTTTAGGGTTAATACATATTTATGTGACTTGAAGTTTACGCCAACAAGAGGCTAAAAAAAGTATTTTAGTACTTTTACTGACGACTGTGCAAGATATTGTTATATGTATGTTCTAAACAGTAAGGATGAGGCAGTGAGTATGTTTATAACATATAAAGCCGAGGTTGAGAATCAACTCAATAAAAATATAAAGATTCTAAAATTCGATCGAGACAAAGAATATAAATCTAATGAATTCAGAGATTATGCCATAAACTTCTCAGCAGAATGTGATTGCTGAACGAAAGAACAAAACTTTGAAGGAGATGGTTAATTTCATGCTCGTAAGGTCTGAAGCGCCTCAGAACTTATGGGGGGAAGCTCTGTTAACCACAAATTATATCCTAAACAGACTATCCCACAAGAAATTTGATCTTATACCTTTTGAGCTCTGACATTGTAGGGCACCCTCCTACCATTATCTCAAAATGTGGGGGGTGTCTTGCAAAGGTACTAGCACCACTACCCCAAAAGACTAACTTGGGAGTAAAGACAATGTACTGTGTTTTCATAGGCTATGCCTTGAATAGCAGTGCCTATAGATTTCTGGTATACAAATCAGAAATACTTGATATTCATGTAAACATGATTATCGAATCCAAAGATACTGTGTTCTTTAAAAACATCTTTCGTGCAAACAGAAAGAAGACAAGACTTCTAAGAAAGAACACATGAAATAACGTTCAGGGACAAAGGACCCAATGAGACAACAGTAAATGCGGAAGTTGAACCAAGAAAAAGTCAGGGATTAAGAATCTCAAAATTCTTAGGTCCAGACTTCGTAGCATTTGAGCTTGAAAGCGAGCCTCAAATATTTAAAGAGGCTATGTCTACCTCAGAAGTACAAATGTGAAAAGAAGCTTTAAACAACGAAATAAAATCCATCATAAGCAATCATACTTGAAAATTGGTAAACATGCCTCAGGCAATAAACCAATCGAGAGTAAGTGAATTTTCAAAAAAAAAATTAAGATCCGATGGATCTATTGATAAATACAAGTCTAGGTTAGTAGCCAAGGGTTATCAACAAAAAGAAGGACTTGACTACTTCTATATTTATTCGCATTAACAAGAATAACGTCATTCGGATGTTAATTATGATTACTGTATTGCACAACTTAGATATTCATCAAATAGATGTCAAGACTGCATTCTTAAATGGTAAATTAAATAAAGAAACATATATGAATCGACTTGAAAGATTTATAATCAACGACCAAGAACACAACGTGTGTAAATTGGTCAAATCCTTATACGGTTTAAAATAGACCCTAAAACAATGACATGAGAAATTCGATAGTATCTGATCAAAGATGGATTCACTATCAAATATGTAATGAATGTGTTTATATAAAAATAGTTGAAAATGCATGTATCATTATTTGTCTTTATGTAGACGACATGCTGATAATTAGGACTAATATTTAAGTTATTAAGTCTACAAAATGTATGCTATCCAACAGTTTTGACATGAAAGATCTGGGGGTCGCTAATGTAATTTAGGAATTAAAATTACAAAAAATATCAAATGGAATCAGTTTATTTCAATCTCATTACGTAGATAAGATGATGAAAGATTTAAAGAACATGGGATAAAAGAAATAGGAATCATTTTCTCCCACATATCCACCTTTGAAAAAATACAGGAACTGGAACATGACAGTTGGAGTATTCTCAAATCAACGAAAGTCTAATATATATAATTTATTGCACTAGACCCGATATTGCTTACGTTGTAATCAAATTAAGCTGATACACTAGTAACCCTAATGATGATCATTGGACTGCTCTACCACAGTAGTAAGCTAAGTATCTAATATAAAGAAATATGCATTGAGATATGAAAAGTATCCACCTTTACTTGAAAGTTACAATGCTGCAAATTGGATTGCAGATTTTGTGGAATCAAAATTAATCAGCAAATACATATTTACTCTTGGAGGCGTAGCGGTTTCTTGAAAATCTTCCAAACAAACATGTATTACCTATTTCACAATGGAATTAAAATTTATAGCCTTGAATAAGGCTAGAGAAGAATCAGAATGGCTTCGACAATTTTTGAAAGATATACCACTGTGGCCTAAGCCAGTGCCCACCATATGTATTCACTACGATAATCAAGCAGCGATATCTAGGGAATAAAACTTTATATATAATGGTAAATCTAAACACATTCATCATAATAACGCCATTAAGCAGTTGCTCTCAAATAGAATTATTTATATTGACTTTGTATGTCAAAAGATAATCTAGCGGATATGTTTACTAAAGATTTAAGTGGATAGTGCATAAACTGCGCATTGAGGGGAATGGAGTTAAAAGCCTAACCTTACCGAGTTAGCTTAATGAAAACTTCACTTAGCAACTGGAGATCCCACGGACTAAGTTCAAGAGGAAAAACTAGTTGTGATTGACTATGTGAGTAAGCACTTAGGAGATTTACTCCAACCCATTCTTATGGTGCACCCAAGTGCTTTTTACAAGTGGATTTAGGATAAGTTTAATGCTTTTAATAATGCATATCTCTTGTTATTAAAACAAGTAGGGTAAAGTAGACGACTCTTAATAGTACAATCATCTATGTGAGTATAGAGCTGGGTCGGTTCTTTGAGAGTCTCTATGGAGGCTGTGATTTCCTAAAGATACTCCTTAAAACTAAGAATGTATAGGGTCAAAATGGACACAATCGAAAATCAAAGTTGATTTTGAAAAGTTACTGTATGAGGTCTGTTGACTTGGCTTACACAAACGATAATCTTTAGGACTGATAGTTCAAAACTTAGTTCACTAAGTGGACAGTAAGTTCGATAAGATTTTCACTATGGAAGGTTCAAGACCTAATTCACCTATCTTGATGCAGTTTCTTTCTTAAAGTAGCTTTCACAATAGAGTTATTCTTATTGTGTGCCAACTTCTTGAATCTCCATTCATTATGAGAGATTGTTGAAAAATGAAGAATTTTAAGTGAATTTATGAGCTGAATTGAGGCATGATCCATTGATAGTATCACAGGATAATGGTTGGAGTGTGATCTCCTTCTATTGGGGATTAACGTGGTACATTCACATGTTTAATTCTGTTTTTGAATGAACGAGATATTCAAGTTGGAAGTTAGACTAATTCAATAGTTAAAGGGGACTAGAAGAAGCTAAATTACTTTAGTCCCACATTAGATATGGTGTGGAAAGTTGAGGGGTTTAAATATAAAAATATGGGAACAAAGAGTGTGCCCTTTGGGTACTTGGAGTTTTCGAGCGCATTTGGGTGGAAACCATGCTCACATGCGCGCGGCCATGGCCGTCCGCCTCATCCCGTCTTGGCACCAGTGTCGGAGCCCGGGCTCGGGCCCGGGTCTGGGCGTGGGCGCGGGTCTGTTTTGACCAAGCTACACCTAATTCTTTTTGAATCGAGTGAGGACGCAGGTTATTGGATATGGATCGCCGGTGTGGGCAATTACCAGCGCCCGACCCGACCCGGGTGCACAATTGGAGCGGTTCACAGAACCGTTACCAACGGTTCAGACCAGATGTATTGGAGCGATTCAGACAGGAACCGTTGCAATGGTTCAGACAGAACAGTTGTGATGGTTCACAAAAACGTCACAACTGCTCCCTCCATCAGGTTTTTCCTAGGAGCACTATAAACAGCGCTTCTCTCGTTCATTTCCAACACAAACAAAACAAACAGATAGACAAACAGAAGAACAGAAAATCTGAAGAAGTTCAGAATTTTTGTCTTAATCTGCATCTTCTTAAGACATAAATTCTTCTCTCCCTCCCTTCTCTTGCAGTGAATATTCCTCTATATTAAAGCAAAATTCTCTCTGAAATTTGTCTTAGTACAAGCTTTGAAATTCCAATTAGTGAAGGTACTAATTAACTAAGGTTCGACTGTACGGCGATTTGATAGTGCTATCTAAATATCATGAAAAAGTATTGTATCTTGAAAGAGTAGCGTCTAGTAACCTCCTAGCACTGTAGCGGGGGAAGTAATTGTCTTAAAGAGATTCGCTATATGCGTACCTCACTCCATATACTGTATAATTGGACTAACATTCTTTTTACAGAGATTATGCTAGAATATTTATTTTATAAATATTACTGTGAATATATTTAATTATATATTAAGACTGACCAATTCCAGTCAAATTTGTGTTTAATTAAGAAAGAAAATTGAAAAGTGTTCCTGTAATTAAGGAATATATTGAACGAAAAACCTCCTACCTGATACTCATCGAACTAGCCAATTAGATCGGTGATCTTGATTAGCTGTCAGTTCTAACAAAAAATAACACCAGTGGATCTGTATAAACGTTATTAATCTTTTCTATGATATTTAGACCTAAATATATTGTTTCTGCGTGTAAAAGTGTGTAGAAAAAGTATTTTTCAAAAAAGAAAACCCCAATAGCTTCATCTATCTCCATTATTTTTTTTAGAAAAACAGTGAACAATTACGTTCCCCCCACATTTTATTAAAAGAAATTAATGAAAACAATCTCAGTCTCATACAAGAACCCTTAAGTTCCCCAGAAGACAATTAACTGTGTACACACAGTTGGCCGGAGAATACAAAATGTACAAACATATAAAGAAAAACTCCAACTTCAGAGACCTCCGTTGATCATGCTGCTGGTGAGAGCAACCTACTCTGCTTGTTGCAATTCTGCCGCCAAAGAGACTTAATTCAGCTCTATCCTCCCCTTGCATCATTCTCCAACCATTCTGCTACAATCTACAGTTATAGATGATGCCATCCCACCACAGCTAAACAGCTCCTCCTCCCAACTCTGACCACGCTCTCGGCCAAGAACTCTCTCGTTGCATGGAACCTCAAATCACCTTCCCTTTTTTCTTTTTCTTAATCCTCTGTGTCCCTTTCGACAGCAACAAGCCCATAAAATTCTTGAATCCTATCTCCATTATTGAACTGCATGGTTCCAAAAAGCTAACATGAGTTACACAAAATTTAATCTCTCTCTCTCTCTCTCTCTCTCTCTCTCTCTCTCTCATTTTTGGTGTGAGAATATAATAGCTACGGCAACAAATCATCTTGAGACAAATGAAGGAGAAGGGTCCCTTTCAAGTGTAGTGCATTTCCTACTCCTTTTTGCACCAAACGGCTGACAACCTGTTTTCCTTCTTTTTTATTGGGGAGGGAGGGCCAACGTGCACCTTTCCTAGATTCCATCATGTCATCTTCGAGCACTAAAAGCCATTGTTAATCACTTGTCAAAAATACAACTCATTAAGAAAAAACTCGCTAGAGATCATTTAAAAAAGTATTATTTGTCAAGGACCACTAATTATTAGATAATAAAGGTGGAGTTGGAGTTCATGAGGTAAGAATACTATCAAGTTTTTTTAAAGGATACATTGGTTTGAATAAAAATACATTTGATTTTGCTGTGGTTGGAACTATACGCAACTCCAACCGCTCCAACTCCTTTTTCCATGCAGCAAAAGCTCCAGAAAAATCTAATAACGATGCGGTCACCTTAGAAAAAAATTAACTTTTTTACTACAATACTTACCTTTCTCATGCGCCACGTCAACCATTTATTTCTTATTTACTATTGTTCGAGTTATAGTTACAAGTTGTCAAACCAAATAGCGTATATATATATATATATGCACATTCAAACTATAAGAACAACAGTTGCATGTAGTTAGAGCTACAAACTGAGTAGCCCCTTAATTATCACATTTGTTAAACAGTATGTACTGAAAATGTTAACAATCTTCTTGAAAATCAAGGCCTTTCTTTCCTTCTTATTTTTTCCACAGAGATGACAACACTCGTTTCAGAATCCAGCAACACATAAGAAATCGGATTCATTTGAAGCATATACAATTTACATCACAATCTAAAAGCGAGCATGCCGAACTTGGAAAAAGCTCATTTGATTCCAATTCATTTTTTTTGGGAAAAGTGAGACCTTGGCCTCATATTATTAAAATAATAAAGAATGAGGGAATACAACGGGGGCGGGGAGGGGGAGAGTGGTAAAGTTACAAAGAAACTAATAATACATCACAATAGACCGGAAGTGCCGAAGAACAACACACTATAACAGCTTGCGACTTTTGTAGAGAGGGAAGTGCAGTTACCAAAGAGTTACCAGCAAGGAAATCCGACTACCAAGCTCCAAAATAGAAGAGGATTTGGCATTAAAAAGTCGTTGATTCTGCTCGAGTCAAACTACCCAAAAGGTTGCGTTGACAACACAATCTCATCGGTTAGCTTAACTGTGCGGGATGTTGGAGAGCCTCCAATCCCCGTAAAGGGATGCGATGGAAGAAGACCAAGAGGAAATAGCAAAATAATTTCTCTAAGATGCCCAAAGTTTCAGGGCGAAGGGCAATACAGAAAAATATGTGCAACATTTATGGATTTATCCCGCAAAGTAAGCACGGAGAAGAGATTTGAATTCCCCTTTTGGAAAGATTATCCGTTGTTAAAAGACGATCATAAAATTAAAGCCACATCTGCATCTTACTTTTAAGAGGAGTTTGAGTAGTCTAAATTTACCGAAAACAATTGTTTTCTTCTGAAAACCAGTAAGACGTCGATAGGGAGTTGACGATAAAAATTGCATTTTGTTTTAGTTTTCATTACCACATGTCCGGAGAAGTGAAAATATGCTTAGGATGGAGTAAGGTAAGGAGAGAGAGTTGATGTTAGAGGTTTGCTCCCATGAGTTGGCGTGGCCATCTCACAAAATGAGGAGCCCAACTCACATTTCCATTAAAAAGGTAAGTTTGAGTGCTGACCGTTGTAGCGGGATTCCTAGCAAGCACGCATTGATCAACCCGATTCCCCACCCCCCCCCCCCCCCCCCCCCCCCCCCCCCCACACACACACACACACACACACACACACACAAAAGAAAAAAAAAAAAAACAACCATCATGGAGGAAAAGGGCCTTCAGATTTCAAGCAGAGGATCACAAGTTGCACTCACAACACTTACCATCAGCTTCAAACTTTTCTCACAAGAGCACTCACAGCCAAAATCTGCTTCCTGGCCCCAAAGTTTCAGAGAGCCCATCATTCTCCCCCAAGAACCCTGCAGGCAAAGGCAGCAAGTAGGTGGACATGAAGAATATTCTCAAATGATGGCTTGTAGGAAGTGAGAGGGCAAATCAATAACAAAGGGACCTCATCCAAAGGCTTTGACCATAATGTTCTGATATCTTAAAGCTTTCTTTAAAGGGTAAGAAAGAACACTTGAGGCAATAATTACAATGAAGAAAGCAAAACTAGATTGTACATGGGGAGTAAAAAGAATACCTCTGTCCTCATTTTTTCATTCCACAGAGATTGATGAAAGAGCTTCACAATACAATAGCAATCATGTAGCCAGCTGCACTTGATAATGATCATACAACACAAAATGTTGCATCTAAAAGGGGGAAGGAAGAGAATAACTCCAATGTTGTCCCCCACAAGATACAGATAATTTCATCGGCGGTCCTCTGCAATTTGCTATCGTCTCCCGGTTTTTTCCCCAAAATTCCAGCCCCTAACATGACAGAGATGTAGTAGATTTAAAAAAAAAACCGACATTTAGATATTTTTAAACATTCGTAAAAATAATTACAATGTGAATATTATTAGGATTTTGCTTTGTTTTCAAGAAGAGATAATAGTTTAAGAAAATCCAATCGAGCCGGAGAAGATTATGCCTTGAAGAAAGAAGAAACAAACTCAGATGATGCTGATTAGTCAACTAGTAAAGACGACTAACACGCAAGCCTAGTCGACTAGTAGTCGACTAGGGCAGATACAGGGATATAGAGAGGAAGCGGCCTACAGTAGTCAATTAATAAACCTATTAGTCGACTAATTGGGGGGACTATTCGACTAGCTTTTAGGACTAGTCGACTATACATAGCGTTTTTTTTCAGCAGAATCAGTTTTTTTTTCCAGGCGCTATTTTTTTTTCTGATGGAGTACGAATAGAACTCAGTTTCTATTCAATGAAGGTTTATTTTTAAAGATTAAAGGATTTAAAATTCTTTAAGATCAAGGAGATCAACTCCTAATAGGAGTAATCAAGATTCTTCAAGCATTTAATGGTCGGTATCATCTCATAATCTAAATAGGAGTTGTTTTGTAAAATTCTATAAATAAAAGTTGTAACCCAACATTGTAATTGTCTCAATCAAGCTAATCTCAAGGAGAAAAAAATTGGAGAACACTAAGGAGATCAGAAGGAAGCCGAGAAAGAGAGGAGGAAAATGAAGGTTGCGTGGAGATAAGGCAATACTCTTATAATTTAGGTCTAGATAAGGAGAAAGGTGAATACTCTTATTATATTAAGAGGAAGCTTAAATCTTTTTGTATTAAGTTATTAATAGAGCTCTCTCAAGTTCTCTCCCTATGGACATAAGCTAAGTTTGGGTCGAACCATATTAAATACTCGTGTTATTCTTATTGCTCTTTTATTTAGGTATTGCTAGTTTGCTTTACAATAGTTTTCTTTTGCAAATACTGATCATATTGTCGAGTTTCGCAAACGTTGATCCTGAGAGTAACAATTTGTATTAGAGTGCCGATCAGTTTGTTAAAACAATTAGTATCAGAGCTAAAGGTTGACAAAGAGTGATATGTCGTAGAAAGGAAGTTCTACGACAAACTTTGAAGACGAGAAGTTCAATGTAAAAAAAAAACATCAGATTATGACAAAAGAGGGTGAAGGCGTTACTGATACAAGAGGGTCTTCACAAAACCTTGCAGGATAAGTCATCAAAACTTGCATGTACGTCAAACGAGAATTGAGAGTAGACGAATTTAAAAGCGGCAAGCAAGATCTAACTATGTCTCACAGACGAGGTGATGTTCAACGTGATAGATGAAGAAACGGCTACAGAATTGTGGTCAAAGTTAAAAATATTGTATATAACGAAAAGCCTCTCCAACAAGCTATATCTCAAGAAACAACTATATGGCTACACATGAACGAAGGGACAACAGTGTTGGAGCATCTAAACTTCTTCAATAAGATCATCAGTGAGTTTCTAATAGTTGATCCAAGATCAACGAGAAGGAGAAGTATTGATACTTCTCAGTTCGTTTTCATAGTCATATGATCACATCGTCATCACCATGCTCTATGATAAGGAAACTTCCATCTTAGAGAAGGTCACATCAACTTTCTTATCTAATAAGATTAGAAAAAGACCAAATCAAGAAGAGAAGACAGGATCGAGTTTGGTGGTCATGGGAAGGAAAGGAGGAGAAGAAAGAAGAAAGGTCCGGGCTCGTTAAAGGCATGTCAGTTTGTCATATGGAAGGTCATTGAAAGAATGACTGCAAGCCTCGGCAAGAGTGAATGAAGAAAATGGGCAAACTGCGGAACAGACAGAGAAGTATGCGGTGTAGAGGACACCGAAGTATTAATGGCTTCCTACAAAGATAACACTTCTCAAGATAAAGACTGAATATTTAATTCGGCTAGTACGGTTCATGTAAATTCCCAAAAAGAGCTATTCAACTCCTTAGTTTCAAAAGAGAAAGGCATTGTCAAAATGATGGATGGCTCAACTTGCAAGGTTATTGGCACTAGGACAGTCAAGGTTACAAAAAAAGATGGGACAGTGCGTGTTCTGGAGGCGGTCCTATATATCCCGGAGGCACGATGCAATCTAATCTCCATATAGGTGCTCGACGAAGAAGGACGCCGGATCCAAGTGCAATAAGGCATCATCACAGTTAGCCAAGAGGATAAGGTAATCCTGAAAGGAGAGAAGTGTGAAGGGTTATACAAGATGAAGGAAGAAAACTCAATTCGAGATGGAGTTTCAAGGATAAGTTTGGAAGAGAGTTCATTGCGATGTGGAGCTTCAAGGAAGACTGCAACGGGACGTGAATTAGGTCAAAGTATTATAGGAAAGAGAAAGAGTGCATCTGGGTAAGGCTCGAGACGGCCCAAGCCATGGCGGTAAATCAGCCAAAAGCCCGGCAGAGGGGCAAGAGTTAAAGGTTTCACGGTATGCTTACAACCAACGAAAAGACCAAGGTATTAATTCAAATCTCAAAGTGTTTTACTAAAGGCTTGAAAAGCAAGTCAAGGTAGAGATTGTTAGGATTTTGTCTTTTTTTTGAGAGGAGATGATGGTCCAAGAAGATCCAATCGAGTTGGAGAAGATGATGGCTTGAAATAAGAAAAAAAACCCAGATAGTGCTGATTAGTCGACTAGTAAGAGTATTAGTTGACTAATACACAAGCCTAGTCGACTAGGTCAGATACAGAAGTAGGATACAGAGAGGAAGCAGTTTACAGTAATCGACTAATAACTTATTATTTGATAATTGGAGGAACTAGTCGATTAGCTTCTAGAAGTAGTTGACTATGGGCTTGTTTGTTTCATCATAAAAGGCTGTAAGTCAGTTTCATCGTAAAAGGCTGTAAGTCACAAGTGACTTACAGCCTTTTACGACTTATGATGTTTGTTTCATCGTAAGTCATAAATGCAGTTGCATCTCATTTACGATCCATTTGAAATACAAACAATTAATTTTGTAGTCATGCAAATTTCACTTATAACCCACTTGCAGCATAAATAGTTAATTTTGTGGTCATGCAAATCTTACTTATAAACCACTTACAACACAAGCAATTAATTTAGTGGTCATACAAAGCTGTATTGCAGATAGTTAATTGTAATTAGATTAATATGTTTTATTATTAAATAAAATTTTTAAATTATGAGAAATTCTTTTTAATTATTAGATTAAATATAATTTTTAAATTTATTACTAATTTAATAATTTTTTTGCATTTAATATTTCATAATTTAATTTTTAATATTTTTAATATTTACTAATATTTAATATTTTTAATTATTTAATATGTTATATGTTATATCTTTAATTATTTAATATTTTATATGTTATATTTTTAATATAATTAATATATTTATATTTATTTAATTTTTAATATATTATATTTTTATATTTACTATTTGAGTATTTATTATCATTTTTTATTATTTTATTGCTTTTAAAATTTTAGAATATTTAATTATATTTAATTATTTAATACATAATTATTTAATACTTAATTTATTTATTTTTTATTTTTAATATTTAATATTTATAAAATATTTTAATTAATTAATTATTATATTATTTAATATATTTAATTTAATTTTAATTATTTAATTTATTAAAAAATTATATATTATTAATATTTACTATTTTTTGTATTTATTAGCATTTTTTAATATTTTTAAATCCCCAAACAGTTAATTTTGTGGTCAACTTTTTCACTTATGACTTATACATTACCGACAACCAAACACTATAAAACACGATACACTTTCGTACTAACAATTTTATATTACCAACAAAACACCGTAAAACTTATTCGCATGTAACTCATTTACAACTATAAAAGAGTTTACCACTTCCGAATTACGACTTACGGCCAATTACGACAACGAAAAAGGCCCTATACTTGGCATTTTCTGAAGCCAAATCACTTTTCTTTTCTGACGCCAGTTTTCTTTTCTGGTAGAGTACGAATATGACTCAGTTTCTACTCAATGAAGGTTTACTTATAAAGATTAAAGGGCTTAGAATTCTTCTATATCAACGAGATCAATTCTTAATATGGTTGATCAAGATTCTTCAAGTATCCAATGATCAAGATCATCTCATACTCCAAATAGTTGTTGTTTTGTAAAATCCTAAATAAATATTGTAATCTAGTATTGTAATTGTCTCAATGAAGTTGATCTCTAGGAGAAAAATGTGGAGAACACCAAGGAGATCAGAAGGAAGCTGAGAAAGAATTGAGTAAGGTGAAGGTGCATAGAGATAAGGTAATACTCTTTTAATCTAGGTCTAGATTAAGGAGGAGGTGAACACTCTTGCTGCATCAAGAGTAAAATTAGATCTTTGTATCAAGTTATTAATAACGCTCTCTCAAGTTCTCTCCTCGTGAACGTAGGCCAAGTTTGGGCCGAACCACATTAAATTCTCGTATTATTTCTTATTGCTCTTTTTTCTAGATATTGCTAATTTGCTTTACAATAATTTTCTTTTAAAGTACTAATCATATTGTCAAATTTTGCAAACGTTGATCTTAAAAGAAACAATTGGTATTAGAGTACCGACTTGTCATTACAATTATGTGCAGTTTTCACATGATGAACAGAAAAAATTGTTCTCTAGGCATCTATATTGTACCCTGCTTTGACTGATCTCGGCAACTTCCATCTCATGGAAGAGCAATTTGGACTGTGTCTGATACGGCAGCTGAGATTGTATGGCATCAGATTTACCACTCACTCTTATTATTTTAGGTTATGAAGGTAAATTCAGGTTGTTAATGATCACTGAAATTGGACAGAACATACAGTTGTCGACATTGAACAGTTCTAAGAAGTTCAATGAGATACTGCACAAATTGTCAAATTCCAGTTCAGTTGAAGGATCCATATAAACTTCCAAGTCAATTTAACGGTACTGTTCAATTTTCCATTCTGATTTCTTGATTCATGAGCTTGAAGGGGACTGAAAATGAGACAAGTACTGAAATATAGGATTATCTTTCTGATTGAAAGGGCTTGTTCTCCCCTTTACAATATATAATTGTGCTAAATTGCTTTCTCAAGTTTCACTTGTATCAGAGAAATCGACGGATAAGGACATTTTCTGACATGTCTACCACTGGTGGTTAGGATGATTCTATGAGTTTATCTACGGCCATCTCGAAGAACTTCAACGTGAAGTTGCTCTTGTTAGTTTAGGATCAACCTGACAACTAATCAATGTGACCGATCTAATTGGCTAAGTCGGTGAATATCAGATGGGAGGTTTCGTTCAATAGAACGTTTCTTAATTAAAGAACCACCTTTCAATTACCTTCCTTGGTTGAACACCAATTAGACTGGTATATGTCAGTCTCAATATACTGAATATCAGTATAACCCCTGTATAAAGAAAATTAATTCACTTATACTACTTGGAGTTAGGTACACTTATAGCGAATCTCCTTAAGACAATGACGTCCCCCGCTACGGTGCTAACGGGTTAGTAGATGCTGGTCTCCAAAGATACAACACTCCTTCACGGTATTTGGATAGCACTACCAAATCACTGTATGGTCGAACTGTAGTTAACCAGTACCTTCACAGGATTATCAAAGCAGCAGGACGAAGACAAATTTCAGGGAGAATATTTGTCATTACTTTGGAGGAACACCCACTGTAGAGAAAGGAGGAAGATAGAATAATATTCTTCTCTGGAAGTCACAAATTCAGACAACAATTCTCTTAAAGAATTTGTTAAATTTTCTGAGCCTGCTTTCAGAACGAATCTTCAGAATCTGTTGGAAGTCACTTCGGAATCCGAGTTGTAGAATTTTCACTTTTTGTTGGAAGTCACTTCGGAATCCGAGTTGCAGAGTTTCCACTTCCGAATGCAGAAGAAGGAACTTGTTCTGCTTTTCTGTTTGCTGTGTGTTGAAATGAGAGAAAATCTTCAGAATCTGTTGGAAGTCACTTCGGAATCCGAGTTGCAGAATTTTCTCTTCTTGTTGGAAGTCACTTCAGAATCCGAGTTGCAGAATTTTCACTTCCGAATGCAGAAGAAAGAACTTGTTCTGCTTTTCTCTTTGCAGTGTGTTGAAATGAGAGAAAAAGCGGAGCGTTATTTATAGCGCTTCGGGAGGGGCAAATCCGTCCGAACGGTTGCAACGGTTTGGTCTGAACCGTTGCAACGGTTCGTTTCAGATAGAAACCCCCTAACCGTTGTAACGGTTCGCGGTGGTTTCCTGTCAACCGTTGCGTCGTTTTGGATCCGGATGGCGGAGCGGGTGAGATCAGATGTAACCCATACCTGGAGACCTGGTTCAAAAAGAACCGGACCGGGAACCCGAGCCCGAGGCTAGCCAGCCGCGGTGGCGCGCGCGGGCATGATTTCCTCCTAATCGCGCGCGAAAATTCTAAGTACCCAAATGACACACCCTTTGTTCCTATTTTTCTCTATTTAAACACTTCAATTCCATCCCATGGCCAATGTGGGACTAAATACTTTTACCTTTAGTCCCCTTTTGACTTTTGAATTAGGTAAACTTTAGACTTGAATATCTCATTCATTCGAAATCAGAATTGAACATGTGAATATACCACGTTCATCCCCAATGGAAGGAGAATACACTCCAACCATTATCCAATTGATTTTATCAACGGATCTCACCATAATTCAACTCAAAGATTCATATTTAATTCTTCATATTTCCCAACAATCCCCCACAATGAATGGAGATTCAAGGAATTGACACATAAAGAGACTGACTCTATAGTGAAAGGTACTTTAGAAAAGAAACTGCATCAGAATAGGTGAATTAGGTCTTGAACCTTTCATAGTGAAACCTTTATCGGACTTACTATCTAATAAGTGAACTAGGTCTTGAATTATTAGCCATTAGTGTAAGCCAAGTCAACGAGCTTCACACAGTAACTTTCCAAATCAACATTGGTTCTCGATTGTGTTCATTTTGGCCCTGGACATTCTCAGTTTCAGAGAGTATCTTTAGGGAATAACAGCCTCCATTGAAATTCCTAAAGAGCCGACTCAGCTCCATACTCACATAGGTGATCATCCAATTAAGATTAGTC